>JARQOC010000001.1:32585026-32646577 GCA_033576535.1 Allobates femoralis | reverse complement strand
CACAATAATATGTTACATTTGCACAAAATTTCATCTCTTTTTGGCCTCTAGGTGATGCTGCACCCAACAATAAAGGACAGAATGGTCTCCAACCACAGCTCCCCACTGCCCCGGGCCCTGCTCCCCAGCCCCGAGCGGACCAAGGTGAGTCTTGTCAGTGGTGTAACTTGAAGCTCATGGGCCCTCATGCATAAGCTCCAACAGGGCCCCCAATTATTGCAATTATTAATTATTGGGGACTTTTGGGGCCCCCTAGGCTCCGGGGCCAGGGTGCGATGCAACCTCTGCACATATTGTAGCTACACCCCTGGTCTTAGCTGTATGTTGGAGTGGGTTCTTTTCCCCCATGTTTTAGTCTCCAATATTCCCCAAGGGGTCAGCAGCCAGCAATGCTCCTCCTGCTATGAATCTCCAACTCCAAGTGGCCACATGCTGGGAGTTGTAGTTTTTCAACAGCTGGAGTATCAATGATCGCTGTCCTCTGAAGACAATGATCCTCTGCAGGTGGCCTTACACATCAGACATATGTACATGGCTGTCTACAGAGGGGTGACCGGGCATCTTAGATGTTATTGCTGATCGGTTTGTTCTGAGTGCAGATGAGAAAAGGTTAATGTCAGTTTTCCTGGTGATTTAATACAAATTAAATGAAAGTCGGCTGAACCTGCTGATTTTGTGAGGACCCGGCTGCCAATCATATAATTTGTATAGGGTAGAGCTGAGCAAAACAAAACTTATAGGACCCTGGATCAGCCCCATGTCGGTCAGTAGTTCGTGGCTGTCGGACCTGAGCGATGCAAACGTACTCCTACTTAAGATATCCCCAGCACCTCTTATGATTAGACCGCCATGATGTCTGCTTAAAAGGGTTGTCTGGTTAAATCAAGTTATTACAACTCATTGATCAGTGTAAATCTGACCGCTTGAACCCACAACGATCAACAAATCGGGACCCTTAAGGTACCTTTACACGCCGCGACGGCAGGCTGGATGCATCCCGCTACTTCACGTGCACGAGCACGCTCAAACGGTTACAAACGGTCAACGCATCACCTTTACACGCCGCGACAAGATGCGCTACGCCACGCTACATCTATAGCTAGCTACATCGCCGGGTGTCTCAAGTAGCCAGCTGTAGCTCATTTACACACCGCTACAACCAGCTACTATGGGCGTACCTGGTGCAGCAGGGACAGCACATAGGCGTGCTACAATTGTGGATTACGAGACGTCCGTACGCTGATAGGACAAAGCAATAATACCATGATTGGCCAGGCATCGCAGGAGGCTGATTAATATTTGACGCTCGAGCAATTGTGTAGTGATACTCGTCGGCTCCTTAAATATGCCGCCCTGTGCGCCGACAACCAATCGGACCGCACCATCTTCCACCAATGATCGCACATGGGGCGCGGTAACACGGAGCCAGGGTCACGCCTTAGCTACATTGCAGCTACATCGCAGGCTGTCCCGAGTTCCCTTCCGTTGTTTCTTTACACACCGATACAGCTCGCTACCATCGGCGTTGTAGCCATCAGTTTTCGAGCAGAGCTAGGAAACAGATGTATCTGTTGCCGGCTGTATCGTCACGTCTTCAGACGCCGCTACGACGGGCTACATTGGCGCTACAAGCTACATTTGTAGCCTGTAGCGGGATGTATCCAGCCTGCCGTCGCGGCGTGTAAAGGGCCCCTCACGGCCACTTCATTCATTCCCTATGGGGCTTTCGGAAAATGCAGGATGCATAGAACAGAGGTCGGGCATGTGCACTGCTCCATTGTTACAACGATAAAAGCTCCCCATTCTACTGTTAGGTGCCAGTAACAGTGGGTGAACCCCCACCGATCACACAGGTACCACCTATCATGTGGATTGGTGATTAAAGGGAACCTGACCCCTACAAATCAGCCCCAGACCATTTATACCTGTCCCTGCACCTCCATTAATGCATTGTAGGCATCACTTTGAGTAAAAAAATGGTATTTGTAAAGTATGTAAAAGTGCTTTTATTACCTTGCTTTCTGCGGCTTCTTAGTGCTTGAGAAGTCACACAGGGCGTTCCCTGTGGCTTCTCAGGGCTGCATGCAGATCAATTATTTACGCCCAGATGGGCGTGCTAATGTATTGTGAGCTCCCTGACCCCCCTCCATGGGCAGTATAGCCTGTATGACGCTATTCGCGTCATATCCATATCATAGGACTTCTCGCTGCGCACTGCACATGCGCGAGTTGGCTCCGCGGCAGCTAATCCCAGACTAGCTGCCATAGAGCAAACTCGCACATGCGCAATGCGCAGCACGAAGTCCTATGATATGGATCTGACGCGAATAGCGTCATACAGGCTATACTGCCCATGGAGGGGGGCGAGGGAGCTCACAATACATTAGCACGCCCATCTGGGTGTGAATAATTGATCTGCAGGCTGTGCTGAGAAGGTCCTGTGTGACTTCTCAAAGCACTGAGAAGCCACAGGAAGCAAGGTAATAAAAGCACTTTTACATACTTTACAAATACACTTTTTTTACACAAAGGGTTGTCTACAATACATTCCTGGAGGTGCAGGGACAGGTATAAATGGTCTGGGGGCTGATTTTTAGGGGTCAGGTTCCCTTTAATAACTTGTTTTCACTGATCAGCCCCCTTTAGGATAGTGAATGTGTTCATGTCATTTTTCCTGGTGGTCTAGGGCAGAGAAAAAGCAACATTAGTATCCTGGTGGTCTAGGCCAGAGTAGAAGTTATATTGCTATCCTGGTGGTCTAGGCCAAAGTAGAAGTTATATTAGTATCCTGGTGGCCTAGGGCAGAGCAGAAGTTATATTAGTATCCTGGTGGCCTAGGCCAGAGTAGAAGTTATATTAGTATCCTGGTGGCCTAGGCCAGAGTAGAAGTTATATTGGGATCCTGGTGGTCTAGGCCAGAGTAGAAGTTATATTAGTATCCTGGTGGCCTAGGCCAGAGTAGAAGTTATATTAGTATCCTGGTGGCCTAGGCCAGAGTAGAAGTTATATTGGTATCCTGGTGGTCTAGGCCAGAGTAGAAGTTATATTAGTATCCTGGTGGCCTAGGCCAGAGTAGAAGTTATATTAGTATCCTGGTGGTCTAGGCCAGAGTAGAAGTTATATTGGTATCCTGGTGGTCTAGGCCAGAGTAGAAGTTATATTAGTATCCTGGTGGCCTAGGCCAGAGTAGAAGTTATATTAGTATCCTGGTGGCCTAGGCCAGAGTAGAAGTTATATTAGTATCCTGGTGGTCTAGGCCAGAGTAGAAGTTATATTAGTATCCTGGTGGTCTAGGCCAGAGTAGAAGTTATATTAGTATCCTGGTGGTCTAGGGCAGAGCAGAAGTTATATCAGTATCACGGTGCAAGGCAGAGAAGTAATATTGGTATCCTGGTGCTATAGGACAGAGAAGAAACTGTATTGGTATCCTGGTGATCTAGAGCAGAAAAGAAGTAATGTTGGTATCCTGAAGCAGTGTGAAAGAGATCAATTTCTATATACATGGTGGTCTAGGACAGTCAGTAGGGGGTAATTTCCAATGTCCCTGATAATCTAGGAAAAATGTTAATAGCAAGATCCTTGTTTGCCTAGAGCAGTCAGTAAATAAATAAATGAACACATGAGATCCCAGTTGGAGGAACTGCTTCCCCGAGATCCATAGAGCAGAGTGAATCAATCAAACCCTGGTCCAGACACCATTGTTGTTTGTGGCCGGTAGAAACAAACCTTTGAGAACCCAACTCCTCTTTTGATGAGCCCAGATGATGTCACAGGGGCTTAAAAGTAAAGAGGCACCAGGGATCCCAGCAAGTAAGAGGGTTCACAGTGCTCATCTCTGACAGCCATGGACATCCGATGTAGGGGCTGGAACAGGATTCTTTAAATCTATTCTCTCGTCTCGATTGCTCATCTCTCCATCATTGACCTGGCTGTAACTAGAGGGTGAGCACTGATAATAGCAGGGAGAAGAAAGCGAACTGTGCAGCTGTAATCTCTCTTTGTGCAGAACGATTCAGGATCCCGCAGTCAGTGAGGCAGAGGATTCAGGAGCCCAGTCAGGAGGGCAAGAGATTCAGGAGCCCAGTCAGTGAGGGCAGAGGGATTCAGGAGCCCAGTCAGTGAGGGCAGAGGGATTCAGGAGCCCAGTCAGTGAGGGCAGAAGATTTCAGGAGCCCAGTCAGTGAGGGCAGAGAGATTCAGGAGCCCAATCAGTGAGGGCAGAGGGATTCAGGAGCCCAGTCAGTGAGGGCAGAAGGATTCTGGAGCCCAGTCAGTGAGGGCAGAGGGATTCTGGAGCCCAGTCAGTGAGGGCAGAGGGATTCAGGAGCCCAGTCAGTGAGGGCAGAGATTCAGGAGCCCAATCAGTGAGGGCAGAGGGATTCAGGAGCCCAGTCAGTGAGGGCAGAAGGATTCTGGAGCCCAGTCAGTGAGGGCAGAGGGATTCTGGAGCCCAGTCAGTGAGGGCAGAGGGATTCAGGAGCCCAGTCAGTGAGGGCAGAAGATTCTGGAGCCCAGTCAGTGAGGGCAGAGGGATTCTAGGAGCCCAGTCAGTGAGGGCAGAGGGATTCTGGAGCCCGGTCAGTGAGGGCAGAGGGATTCAGGAGCCCAATCAGTGAGGGCAGAGGGATTCAGGAGCCCAGTCAGTGAGGGCAGAGAGATTCAGGAGCCCAATCAGTGAGGGCAGAGGGATTCTGGAGCCCAGTCAGTGAGGGCAGAGGATTCTGGAGCCCAATCAGTGAGGGCAGAGGGATTCAGGAGCCCAGTCAGTGAGGGCAGAGGGATTCAGGAGCCCAGTCAGTGAGGGCAGAGGGATTCTGGAGCCCAGTCAGTGAGGGCAGAGGGATTCTGGAGCCCGGTCAGTGAGGGCAGAGGGATTCAGGAGCCCAATCAGTGAGGGCAGAGGGATTCAGGAGCCCAGTCAGTGAGGGCAGAGGGATTCAGGACCCAGTCAGTGAGGGCAGAGGGATTCTGGAGCCCAATCAGTGAGGGCAGAGGGATTCAGGAGCCCAGTCAGTGAGGGCAGAGGGATTCAGGATCCCGGTCAGTGAGGGCAGAGGGATTCAGGACCCGGTCATTGAGGGCAGAGGGATTCAGGATCCCGGTCAGTGAGGGCAGAGGGATTCAGGAGCCCGCGGTCAGTGAGGGCAGAGGGATTCAGGAGCCCGGTCAGTAAAGGCAGAGGGATTCAGGAGCCCGGCGATCAGTAAGGGCAGAGGGATTCAGGAGCCCGGCGGTCAGTAAGGGCAGAGGGATTCAGGAGCCCGGCGGTCAGTAAGGGCAGAGGGATTCAGGAGCCCGGCGGTCAGTGAGGGCAGAGGGATTCAGGAGCCCGGCGGTCAGTGAGGGCAGAGGGATTCAGGAGCCCGGCGGTCAGTGAGGGCAGAGGGATTCAGGAGCCCGGCGGTCAGTGAGGGCAGAGGGATTCAGTGAGTCAGTGAGGGCAGACACTGTGTAAACACAAAGGAGACAAGCGAGGCGCAGAATAGTGCCCTATCAATGGTGACACTTATTAGACACGGTGATATGTAATGTCCACGATATCCCTGAGGAAGGAGCTTGGATGTGGCTCCGAAAAGCGCAGGAGAGGAGAGAAAAAATAAAGAGTTTTTATTGAAGCATTGTCTTCCCTGTGATCCGTTTATGTCACAGCAGCGCGGACCGTGGTACACCTTTTTCCAACTACAGATCAGTGAGGGCAGAGGGATTCAGGAGCCCGGCGGTCAGTGAAGGCAGAGGGATTCAGGAGCCCGGCGGTCAGTGAAGGCAGAGGATTCAGGAGCCCGGCGGTCAGTGAAGGCAGAGGGATTCAGGAGCCCGGCGGTCAGTGAAGGCAGAGGGATTCAGGAGCCCGGCGGTCAGTGAAGGCAGAGGGATTCAGGAGCCCGGCGGTCAGTGAAGGCAGAGGGATTCAGGAGCCCGGCGGTCAGTGAAGGCAGAGGGATTCAGGAGCCCGGCGGTCAGTGAAGGCAGAGGGATTCAGGAGCCCGGCGGGTCAGTGAAGGCAGAGGGATTCAGGAGCCCAGTCAGTGAGGGCAGAGGGATTCAGGAGCCCAGCGGTCAGTGAGGGCAGAGGGATTCAGGAGCCCGGCGGTCAGTGAGGGAAGAGGGATTCAGGAGCCCAGTCAGTGAAGGCAGAGGGATTCAGGAGCCCAGTCAGTGAGGGCAGAGGGATTCAGGAGCCCAGCGGTCAGTGAAGGCAGAGGGATTCAGGAGCCCGGCGGTCAGTGAGGGCAGAGGGATTCAGGAGCCCGGCGGTCAGTGAGGGCAGAGGGATTCAGGAGCCCAGTCAGTGAAGGCAGAGGGATTCAGGAGCCCGGCGGTCAGTGAAGGCAGAGGGATTCAGGAGCCCGGCGGTCAGTGAGGGCAGAGGGATCAGGCGGTCAGTGAGGGCGAGGATTCAGGGCCAGTCAGTGAAGGCAGAGGGATTCAGGAGCCCGGCGGTCAGTGAAGCTGGATCAGGAGCCGCGGTATAGCAGGATCAGGAGCCCGGCGGTCAGTGAGGGCAGAGGGATTCAGGAGCCCGGCGGTCAGTGAAGGCAGAGGGATTCAGGAGCCCGACGGTCAGTGAGGCAGGGATTCAGGAGCCCGGCGGTCAGTGAAGGCAGAGGATTCAGGAGTCCGGCGGTCAGTGAGGGGAGAGCTCAGGGAGTGTATTCTATTTTGCTTCCCTGTCATTTTCTTGGCTTGTCCTTGTTCCTCGGTCTCAGGTGACTGTTCCTATTGAATTGCACAAGAGTCTAATTACAGCCTTTAGTAATTTGGTATCTCTGATTTCATCGTCTCTCCCTCTACTTGCTTGTCGTTGTCATTAACGCCTTTTTTTCTGTGCACACCCATTCATAATATTTGTTAATTCACTATTGATTCAATGATAAAACACCAGCCCTGATGACCATCCCTACTCTGCAGCACTGCTGGATTTGCCTGTGCTACATCATTTACATCCACCTCTGTATTATACACGGTTCCTGTATCCGGGCACACTGTTTGCTCTCAGGCTTTAGAGCTGTGTATGTCACCAGTAAACCGCTGCTGGTTCAGGGTCTGGTCAGAGTGGTGTAATGTGGAAAATGTATCAAATTAACAAGGCAGGAAAAACTACTTCTCCATCATATGCTAGAATAAAAAATAGGACTAGAATGAAAGTGTTGTGGTGTCAGCCCGGTGCTCTGGCTCCACAATCCCCATCGGTCTTTATTTTCGTGCATGTATACATCTATTTGACAGCATGAGACTGCGCAGGCATGTGTGCAACCCCAACCTGCCCAGACAGTCAATTATAGGGCAGTGTTGAAGCTGCAGATTCTCAATACTTGGAGTACCAACGTTTGCCGTTGCTCTGTACAATCCATTGTGCATTCACAGTCTTCTTTATCCACAGCAGAATATCTTCCTCTGCTCCTGATGACCTCCGTTGCTCCATCGCATGTCTCTTTCCTCTTTCACTGAAGCCGTATTCTGTAAACCTCATTCTGTAAAAAATTCTTAAAAACTGTTCCTGCAAAGCCCTTGGTCTGGGTGAGCAGCACAGACCGATAGAGCTGGTGCAGCAGGGAATTAGCAAGACAAGTGGCTGGTGCAGCAAGGGGAATTAGCACAGACAGATGGAGCTGGTGCAGCAGGGGAATTGAGCACAAACAGATGGACCTGGTGCAGCAGGGAATTAGCACGGACAGATGGAGCTGGTGCAAAGGGGAATTAGCACGGACAGATGAGCTGGTGCAGCAGTGGAATTAGCACATGGACAGATGGAGCTGGTGCAGCAGGGGAATTAGCACATAAAAGATGGACCTGGTGCAGCAGGGGAATTAGCACAGACCGATGTAGCTGGTGCAGCAGGGGAATTAGCACAAACAGATGACCTGTGCAGCAACGGAATTAGCACAGACAGTGGAGCTGGTGCAGCAGGGGAATTAGCATGGACAGATGGAGCTGGTGCAGCAGGGGAATTAGCATGGACAGATGGAGCTGGTGCAGCAGGGGAATTAGCATGGACAGATGGAGCTGGTGCAGCAGGGGAATTAGCACAGACAGGTGGAGCTGGTGCAGCAGGGGAATTAGCATGGACAGATGGAGCTGGTGCAGCAGGGGAATTAGCAGGACAGATGGAGCTGGTGCAGCAGGGGAATTATCACAGACAGATGGAGGTGGTGCAGCAGGGGAATTAGCACGGACAGATGGAGTGGTGCAGCAGGGGAATTAGCACGGACAGATGGAGCTGGTGCAGCAGGGGAATTAGCACGACAGAAGCGTGGTGCAGCAGGGGAATTAGCACAGACAGATGAGCTGGTGCAGCAGGGGAATTAGCACAGACAGATGGACCTGGTGCAGCAGGGGAATTGGGACAGATAGATGGACCTGGTGCAGCAGGGGAATTAGCACAGACAGATGGAGCTGGTGCAGCAGGGAATTAGCATAGACAGATGGACCTGGTGCAGCAGGGGAATTAGCACAGACAGATGCAGCTGGTGCAGCAGGGGTATTAGCACAGACAGATGCAGCTGGTGCAGCAGGGGAATTAGCACAGACAGATGGACCTGGTGCAGCAGGGGAATTAGCACAGACAGATGGACCTGGTGCAGCAGGGGAATTAGCACAGACAGATGAAGCTGGTGCAGCAGGGGAATTAGCACAGACAGATGGACCTGGTGCAGCAGGGGAATTGGCACAGACAGATGGACCTGGTGCAGCAGGGGAATTAGCACAGACAGATGGAGCTGGTGCAGCAGGGGAATTAGCATAGACAGATGGACCTGGTGCAGCAGGGGAATTAGCACAGACAGATGCAGCTGGTGCAGCAGGGGTATTAGCACAGACAGATGCAGCTGGTGCAGCAGGGGTATTAGCACAGACAGATGCAGCTGGTGCAGCAGGGGAATTAGCACAGACAGATGGACCTGGTGCAGCAGGGGAATTAGCACAGACAGATGGACCTGGTGCAGCAGGGGAATTAGCACAGACAGATGGACCTGGTGCAGCAGGGGAATTAGCACAGACAGGTGGAGCTGGTGCAGCAGGGGAATTAGCACAGACAGATGGACCTTGTGCAGCAAGGGATTAGCACATACAGATGGAGCTAGTGCAGCAAGGGAATTAGCACATACAGATGGAGGTGGTGCAGCTGGGGAATTAGCACAGACAGATGGAGCTGGGTGCAGCAGGGAATTAGCGGACAGGGATTAGCACGACGTGAGCTGGTGCAGCAACGGAATTAGCACGGACAGATGAAGCTGGTGCAGCAGGGGAATTAGCACAGACAGATGAAGCTGGTGCAGCAGGGGAATTATCACAGACAGATGGAGCTGGTGCAGCAGGGGAATTATCACAGACAGATGGAGCTGTGCAGCAGGGGAATTATCACAGACAGATGGAGCTGGTGCAGCAGGGGAATTAGCACATACAGATGGAGGTGGTGCAGCAGGGGAATTAGCACAGACAGATGGACCTAATGCAGCAAGGGATTAGCACATACAGATGGAGCTAGTGCAGCAAGGGAATTAGCACATACAGATGGAGGTGGTGCAGCAGGGGAATTAGCACGGACAGATGGAGCTGGTGCAGCAGGGGAATTAGCACAGACAGATGGACCTGGTGCAGCAGGGGAATTAGCACATACAGATGCAGCTGGTGCAGCAGGGGAATTATCACAGACAGATGGAGCTGGTACAGCAGGGGAATTAGCATGGACAGAGGGAGCTGGTACAGCAGGGGAATTATCACAGACAGATGGAGCTGGTGCAGGAAGGGAATTAGCACGGACAGATGGAGCTGGTGCAGCAAGGGAATTAGCACGGACAGATGGAGCTGGTGCTGCAGGGGAATTAGCACGGACAGATGGAGCTGGTGCAGCAGGGGAATTAGCACGGACAGAGGGAGCTGGTGCAGCAAGGGAATTGGCACGGACAGATGGGGCTGGTGCAGCAAAGGAAATAGCATGGACAGATGGAGCTGGTGCAGGAAGGAAAATAGCACGAACAGATGGAGCTGGTGCAGGAAGGGAATTAGCATAGACAGATTGAGCTGGTGCAGCAAGGGAATTAGCACGGATAGATGGAGTTGGTGTGTGTGGAGACCCCTGGGACTGGGTACTCAGTACCGGACCGGGGTATCACGGGGGGTTATCACGGCGGTCTTGGTCCGGACCGTGTCCCGAGCCCACAAGTAATGGGGGTATTTACAGGGGAGAAAGTTGTGACGCCACCTGTGGTATGTGGTCAGGGTGACCACCGCTGCTGCAGAACCTCCGGGGATGATGGATAGCAGCCTGAGATGTAACGGCTCTCCATGGGCAGAGCCTGGTTCCCCGGGGCAGTGGTGATAATAGTCTGTAGTTGATGCAGAGATGGGGTAGTAGTAGAGATGATAGTAGTTTGTGAGGGAAAGTAGGGCTTGAGCACAAGGATCACACAGACTCACGTTTTTTGTAGTTTTCCAAGAAGTATTTACTGCAGGTGTTGTTCAGCAGAGTACTGTCCACGGAGTCTGTACCGGGTCCGGGTTGCTCCCACCCTTACCGGGTCCTTGGCTTCCCACTCCTGCACTGTGTGTGTGTCCCTGCTGCCGCTTTAGCTAGGCTGCCGGCCCTGTCTCCTCTCACGGGTACCCACTTGTTGGCAACTTGAGTCTTATCTTAGTGTTTCTGATCCCGCCGTGTTGCTTCGCTGTGGTACAGTGAACATATATAACCTCCACTAGTCCGTTGTTTACTGTGCTGCTTGTGTTAGGCACAATTTCGGATCTGGAATCCGGTCTGTGCGCTCCTCCGGGGTGAGTTATGAGGTAACTCAGTCTCCCAGATGTGTTCCTCTGTTCCTCTTAACTCCTTCCCTCAGACCCTGGCTAGGCCTGGAATTGCGCAGCGGACTGTGGGGTGAGCCTTAGACAGCTCCTTTACACCCAAGTCCTTCTTCCTCAGTCCTCCCAGGAACTGAACTGCTCAATTCCTCTCCACACCAGAATATATAGGGAAGCAGCTTTAACTCCCCCTTCTGGCCTGGAGGCGCTAGTGTAGTGTTGTGGGTTGTGTGGGGAGTTAACCCTTGGTGTTGTTACTGTGGCATATTAACCCCTGTGGTGCCACAGGTGCAGCAAGGGAATTAGCATGGACAGATGGAGCTGGTGCAGCAAGGGAATTAGCACGGACAGATGGAGCTGGTGCAGCAAGGGAATTAGCACAGACCGATTGAGCTGGTGCAGGAAGGGAATTAGCACGGACAGAGGGAGCTGGTACAGCAGGGGAATTAGCACGGACAGATGGAGCTGGTGCAGCAAGGGAATTAGCATGGACAGATGGAGCTGGTGCAGCAAGGGAATTAGCACGGACAGATGGAGCTGGTGCAGCAAGGGAATTATCACAGACAGATGGAGCTGGTGCAGCAAGGGAATTAGCATGGACAGATGGAGCTGGTGCAGCAGGGGAATTAGTACGGACAGATGGAGCTGGTGCAGCAGGGGAATTAGCACAGACAGATGTAGCTGGTACAGCAGGGGAATTAGCATGGACAGAGGGAGCTGGTACAGCAGGGAATTATCACAGACAGATGAAGCTGGTGCAGGAAGGGAATTAGCACGGACAGATGGAGCTGGTGCAGCAGGGGATTATCACAGACAGATGGACCTAGTGCAGCAAGGGATTAGCACAGACAGATGTAGCTGGTACAGCAGGGGAATTAGCATGGACAGAGGGAGCTGGTACAGCAGGGGAATTAGCATGGATAGAGGGAGCTGGTACAGCAGGGGAATTATCACAGACAGATGGAGCTGGTGCAGGAAGGGAATTAGCACGGACAGATGGAGCTGGTGCAGCAAGGGAATTAGCACGGACAGATGGAGCTGGTGCTGCAGGGGAATTAGCATGGACAGATGGAGCTGGTGCAGCAGGGGAATTAGCACAAACAGATGGATCTGGTGCAGCAGGGAAATTAGCATGGACAGATGGAGCTGGTGCAGCAGGGGAATTAGCACAGACAGATGTAGCTGGTGCAGCAAGGGAATTAGCACAGACAGATGGAGCTGGTGCAGCAAGGGAATTAGCACAGACAGATGGAGCTGGTGCAGTAGGGGAATTAGTACGGACAGATGGAGCTGGTGCAGCAGGGGAATTAGCACAGACAGATGTAGCTGGTGCAGCAGGGGAATTATCACAGACAGATGGAGCTGGTACAGCAGGGGAATTAGCATGGACAGAGGGAGCTGGTACAGCAGGGGAATTATCACAGATGGTGCAGGAAGGGAATTAGCACGGACAGATGGAGCTGGTGCAGCAAGGGAATTAGCACGGACAGATGGAGCTGGTGCTGCAGGGGAATTAGCACGGACAGATGGAGCTGGTGTAGCAGGGGAATTAGCACAGACAGATGTAGCTGGTGCAGCAGGGGAATTATCACAGACAGATGGAGCTGGTGCAGCAGGGGAATTAGCACGGACAGATGTAGCTGGTGCAGCAGGGGAATTATCACAGACAGATGGAGCTGGTGCAGCAGGGGAATTAGCATGGACAGATGGAGCTGGTGCAGCAAGGGAATTATCACAGACAGATGGAGCTGGTGCAGGAAGGGAATTAGCACAGACAGATGATGCTGGTGCAGCAGGGGAATTATCACAGACAGATGGAGCTGGTGCAGGAAGGGAATTAGCACAGACAGATGATGCTGGTGCAGCAGGGGAATTATCACAGACAGATGGAGCTGGTGCAGGAAGGGAATTAGCACAGACAGATGAATCTGGTGCAGGAAGGGAATTAGCACATACAGATGGAGCTGGTGCAGCAGGGGAATTAGCACGGACAGAGGGAGCTGGTGCAGCAGGGGAATTATCACAGACAGATGGAGCTGGTGCAGCAGGGGAATTCGCATGGACAGAGGGAGCTGGTACAGCAGGGGAATTATCACAGACAGATGGAGCTGGTGCAGGAAGGGAATTAGCACAGACAGATGATGCTGGTGCAGCAGGGGAATTATCACAGACAGATGGAGCTGGTGCAGGAAGGGAATTAGCACAGACAGATGAATCTGGTGCAGGAAGGGAATTAGCACATACAGATGGAGCTGGTGCAGCAGGGGAATTAGCACGGACAGAGGGAGCTGGTGCAGCAGGGGAATTATCACGGACAGATGGAGCTGGTGCAGCAAGGGAATTATCACGGACAGATGGAGCTGGTGCAGCAAGGGAATTATCACAGACAGATGGAGCTGGTGCAGCTGGGGAATTAGCACAGACAGATGGAGCTGGTGCAGCAAGGGAATTATCACAGACAGATGGAGCTGGTGCAGCAGGGGAATTATCACGGACAGATGGAGCTGGTGCAGCAGGGGAATTAGCACAGACAGATGGAGCTGGTGCAGCAGGGGAATTATCACGGACAGATGGAGCTGGTGCAGCAAGGGAATTATCACAGACAGATGGAGCTGGTGCAGCAAGGGAATTATCACAGACAGATGGAGCTGGTGCTGCAAGGGAATTAGCTGGGACAACAGACACTGTTGAGGCTGAATTTAACTGCGTCAATCTGAGTATCAGAATTTGAATCCAGGCAAACGCTGGAGTTACAGTAACAAGTGGAGATTAGTTTAGTTGCTCTAGAAGTTTCATATTGTGGATTAGACACAGTGATGTAGCAGACCTTAGTCTGTGATAGGAACCTGAGTAGTAGACCTACTAGACCTGGCAATGCTAATATGTACTTAGTCCTGCCAATAAAGCTCATTTGAATTTGAATTAGTAGTAGACCTGACTTGCAAGGACATTTGAAGTAGCAGACAGTTACCAAAAGAGTTGTAGGTATCAGTACTGTCAACTGGAGTAGCAGATGTGTAATCAGCGAAGAAGCAGACTTGAGTCTTAACTGTTTAGCAGATTTGCTCTGGAGGATTTATAGTAGTCACAGTAATGTAACAGATCTGACCCTGATAAGGGACCTGAATAGCAGAGCTGAGTTAAAGGAAGTCTGAAGTAGCAGAGGTGGCTCAGCGATAAAGCAGAACTAACTTGATGATGAGGACATAGAATTGCCGAGCTGAGTTAGTAAGTCCGCAGAGGAACCTGGCAGCAGAGGACAGAGTGCCTCGGCTAGAAGATTGCTTTGAGTAGAATATGTGTAATACTTATGTTACCCTATAGGAGCGCTGCAGAGAAACTAAACACTTACTGCCAGTGTCTGTCACACCTATTAGATGATCACTGTAGGTCCCAGTGGGAGGAGATCGACTTGGAATCATCCGATCTTTAGGCGAGCCTTAACAAAAAGCTACTAGAGTTTGTCCAAGGTGGAGAACCGTAAACCTGTTGCTGTAGAGGTCGGTATTAGTACATGGTCTGTGATCATATATGGCAGCAGAAATAACAGTGGAACACATGGAACTCTGCCAATGTAACCCCTTGTACACGGAGATAATTGCCTATGGTAGTCTACTTAAAGCACCACTCCAGCATGTTTTTTCTGTCAGTCTCCAGCACTTTGTGACCTACCGTTATTCCAGTATTTCATGGAGCGCTGGAGGTCACAACTTAATACAAGTCTATGAGAACATTGTTCTGGCATTGCTCTGGCTCTCATAGACTTGTATTGAAACCTTGAGACATAACTTCTAACCAATCAGAAGTTAAGGGCAAAAGATGGCGCACAGGACCAGAGCGACGTTGCTAAAGGATGAAAACGCCAGAGCGCAAGTATAAGACCAGGGTTCACCAATTCTACATGTATCTGTGTATATTTTAAAGGGAACCTGTCATCTTGGTAATGGTATCAGATCTGCAGGCAGGATGTTCTAGAGCTGATCACATAGATTTTACATCTTTGTGGGAAATGTTTCAGTATAACTTGCATTTTATTTATTTAAATACCAGGTGTTTATAAGCTAATTAGTCCAGTGGGCGGCACCACTCAGTGATGGACAGTCTTCCCTCTGTCAGTCACCAGGACCGCCCACTGGACTCCTCTGCATCATCTGCATATAAACAACAGGGATCTCATTGAATAAAACACAAGTTACAGTATACTCATCATTCTTCTCCCCTGTATACTGTGCTGCCCACAGATCGGACTGCATGCACAATGTGACAGCTTCCCATTAAATGACCTCCAGGGCAGAATGTCTCTATTCTTTAGAGAAGGTGACCAGGGTGACTGAGGCATTCATCTTCTGGTGATTAGTTACCAGACAATGGAGCAGTAACCAGAGAGGCCTGGCCGTTGTCAGAACACTTACAAGAATCTTCAGTGTGTAATTTCCATTTGTTCTCCTCATTTCACCCATTGTTTACATGGTGCAGCCCTCCATGGGGGCTGGAAAGGTAGATGGCTCATAGGAGAGGAACCCTGCTGACCCCATCAGGACACGGGAACAAAACAACTGCATCCTCTGACCTCTTTCCTGCACTGATCACTGATTGTCGTACAGGACTGAGCAGATTGAGTGCTCTCTAGTGGTTGGGAGTGATGATCAGCAGCTGCAACAATGACAGGGGCACCATGTGTTGGCGCTAAATCACGCGTGCGCCGCGGCGGTCGCGCGTTCACTGACGGCTGGTGCCGCCGCGTGGCCCGTCACTGACTGGTGCGCCGCGTAGGCCGGCCACTGACGACTGGTGCGCCGCGTGGGCCGGCGCCACTGACGACTGGTAGCGCCGCGTGGCCGCCACTGACGACTGGTGGGGCCGCTGTGGCCCGCCACTGACGATCTGTGAGACGCCGCGTGGCCGGCACTGGAACGGACTATTCCACCTTTTTTTTTGGGATACATATTTAAAATGTGGGCTATGTAGTAGAAGTGATGACAAACGTGTAATTTTTTATTATGTATATTTTATATTATTTTTGTATATCTTAATGTTTAAAAAAGAATTTTGGAAGAAAAATCATTGTTTCTGTTGCTATTTAAAAAAAAAAACAAAAAGCAGAATTGGGGACTTATTTTTCATGTGTTATGCTGTTAATTGCCTTTTGTTCCATTTTTTACACTATTGTGTATATTGTCTGTACGGTATTCTAGATCTCACGTTCTGATGATGGCTTTCTCTTGTTACGGTATTAGGCCATTTGTCAGTTTTTATTTCTTTTCTATCTATTGTCAGGTATTATTGCATATATTGTTAGTATTCCAGTAATAAGAATCACAATTATATAACATTTGCATTTTGATCATCCAGTCTGTGTACTGAAAGCTACTTTTCAGTTTTGATTGTCTTTGTTTTATTTAACTAATGAAAAACTCAATAAAAATTATATATATAAAAAAAAAACTATTATTGGTTATGGTATTCCCATTGTGCTCCTTCCTCTGCGCCGTTGATGATCCTACATTATTTCTCAGTCGGTGACCTTTAGGAATTCATCCCAAAAACACCCCGGCCTTCCCCCACCCAGGACCTTGGCGGCGTCACATCCGGCAACCAGAAGTCTATCTACCACTTCTCCAAGGAAGACCGGTGACTGGCTGTCACACAAGCCTTATGTCCAGGTAATGTCATTCATCCAAGTTAAGAGTCTCATCATATTTGGCTTTTCTGCCACTGATTCCTTTGCAAATACATGTCTGAGATTTGGGAAAGTCTCAGGCTATGTACCCACTGGACGGTTGTGCTGCTTTGTTTTTTTATGCTGCGTTTTTTAGCTGTGGAAAAAAAAAAAAGCAGCGCAAATAAGGGGACACACACAGAGACGAAACACACCACACACACCACTTTCTCACCCTCCCCGGCGATCCCACGGCAAGTTTCATGATTTCTTCCTCTCGTTCATCAGCAGGACCTGCGGGTACAGTACTGACAAGAGCTGCCCATGTGACTTAGGTCCTGGAAGTCACGTCGCACAGCTCCTGCCCATGTAACTCGGGTCCTGGAAGTCACCTCACACAGCTGCTTCCGATGTGACGCTGGTCCTGGAAGTCACCTCGTACTGCTCCTGCCCATGTGATCCAGGTCCTAGAAGTCACCTCGTACAGCTGCTTCCAATGTGAAGCTGGCCCTGGGAGTCAGCTCGCACAGCTCCTGTCCATGTGACGCAGGTCCTGGGAGTCCCCTCGTACAGCTCCTGCCCATGTGACTCAGGTCCTGGAAATCACCGTGCACAGCTCCTGCTATTGTGACGCAGGTCCTGGAAGTCACCGTGCACAGCTCCTGCTATTGTGACGCAGGTCCTGGAAGTTTCCTTGCACAACTCCTGCTGATGTGACTCATTTCCTGGAAGTCACCTCGCACAGCTCCACTGTTCATCTGACGCAGGGGTCCTGGAAGTCACCTCAAACAGCTCCTGCCGATATGACTCATTTCCTGGAAGTCACCTCGCACAGCTCCTGTCCATGTGACTCAGGTCCTGGAAGTCACCATGCACAGCTCCAGCCAATGTGATGCAGGTCCAGGAAGTCACGTCGCACAGCTCCTGTCCATGTGACTCAGGTCCTGGATGTCACCTCGAACAGCTCTTGCCGATGTGACTCATTTCCTGGAAGTCACGTCGCACAGCTCCTGTCCATGTGACTCAGGTCCTGGAAGTCACCATGCACAGCTCCAGCCAATGTGATGCAGGTCCAGGAAGTCACCTCGCACAGCTCCTGTCCATGTGACTCAGGTCCTGGAAGTCACATAATAATATAATAATAATAATAATAATAATGCTTTATTTATATAGTGCCAACATATTCCGCAGCGCTTTACAATGTAGGGTTAGAGTACAGAAAATATAATACAGTAAGTAATTACAGTAGAGAACAAATACAGGGGTTGCACAAGGTACAGGGGCTTATTGCACTGATGGTCCAGGCATCTTGAGGAAATGGGGTATAGGGCTAAGCTTACATGGATGGTCATTATACAGTCTGTGTAGTCCTTTATGGTTTGGTGGAGTTTGTAGAAGAGTAATGTCCAGAGGGATAGCCCATTCACTCTCTACAGTACAATGGACTTCTATTAGGGAGTATGATAGGCCGCCTTAAAAAGATGCGTTTTTAGGGATCGCCTGAAGCCATGCAAGTTGTGGATAGTCCTGATTTCTTGGGGTAAAGCATTCCAGAGTTTTGGTGCAGCTCTGGAGAAGTCTTGGAGTCGGGAGTGGGAGGATCGGATTAGTACGGATGTTAGTTGAAGGTCATTTGAGGAACGTAGAGAGCGGGTGGGGTGATAGACAGAGATGAGGGAGGAGAGGTAGGGGGGTGCTGCACTGTGAAGAGCTTTGTGGGTGAGAACAAGCAATTTGAATTTGACCCTGTAGTATACGGGCAGCCAGTGCAATGACTGGCACAGAGCAGAGGCATCTGAGTAACGATTGGCCAGGTGGGTGATCCTGGCTGCTGCATTAAGGATGGACTGGAGAGGAGAAAGTCTGGTGAGGGCCAGCCAATGTGATGCAGGTCCAGGAAGTCACCTCGCACAGCTCCTGTCCATGTGACTCAGGTCCTGAAAGTCACCTCGCACAGCTCTTGCTGATGTGACTCAGGTCCTGGAAGTCACCTCTCACAGCTCCTGCCGATGTGACTCAGGTCCTGGAAGTCACCTCGCACAGCTCCTGCCGATGTGACTCAGGTCCTGAAAGTCACCTCGCACAGCTCTTGCTGATGTGACTCAGGTCCTGGAAGTCACCTCGCACAGCTCTTGCTGATGTGACTCAGGTCCTGGAAGTCACCTCTCACAGCTCCTGCCGATGTGACTCAGGTACTGGAAGTCACCTCGCACAGCTCCTGCCGTTGCACCATGGATCACCGGGGAGGTCAAGTAATTAGAGCATTTTTGCTCAGTAAAAAAAGTATCACAAACGGACTGTGTGAATGCCAATCCATTTGTGATGCTTTTTTTGGGGGGGTTTAGAATGGAGTCAATGGGGAAACGTAGCCCTAAAACGCCCAAGTTCATTGATAATGGCATTTTTGAGCTCTTGCATTTTCTGCAGCAGAAATGCAGCGCCATAAACTCAACACAAACGTCCATCGGGCACATAGCCTTAACCAATTTGTTGGTGCTACTCTGCAGATGTGATGAAGATTGGAATGTGTTTGGGGCACACCAATAAACTACAAATTACAGACTTTGGGTTCATAGACTAGTCTACCACTGCAATTCTCATTGAAGAAGGCTGGTAATATTTGGGGGTATGCCACGTTTTAGGTACTCCACTACCAATAACTCTAATTAACAATTTGTCTTCTCAGCTATTAGTGGATGAAGAAAGCCGGGAAATCAGTTCAATGACCCAGTGTGTGCTGGACACCGAGAACCTCTATAACCAGGTACTTTCTGGAGGGGTGGGTGGGATACCAAGGAGACATTTTTATTCAGTCCATTTATTTATGTCCGTGTCATCACTGCCCCGGGCTTTAAGCCCTTCAGGCACCAACCAGGCCTGTACGCTGCTGTTGGGTTGCACCAAGGAAGCAGAGAGCCGAGTGAAGTCCACCCATCACAGTCATCTTAGTCCTCATGTGCAGCACAGCCTTAGGCTTGGCTTCATTGGAGATGGTCAATTTCATCTGCAATATTGTAGACTATAGTGATCAGATGATTGCAGGTTCAAGCCCTTTGGGAGGACTTCAGAGACAGCACATGGGGGAGAGCACACAGGGGAAAACTGCTCAAAGGGGAGGGCACAGAGGGAAGAAGACAGCATACGGAGGAGAGTGCATGGGGGAGAGAGAGTATAGATGGGGGAGATAGGTCAAAGGAGAAAGCAAAACAAGGGGAACAACAGCACGGGAGGAAAGAGAAATAGGACACGGGAGAGAGCGCACAAGGGGGGAAACAATTCAAAGGAGAGAGCATGGGGGGAAAGAAAGCACATGGAGGAGAGACAGCGCACAGGTGAAGACAGCTCAAAGGAAAGAGCACATAAGGGGAGAGGATGGTGCACAGGGAGGAGAGTGAGAATAGACAGGGGGAGACAGGTCAAAGGAGAGAGCAAAAGTGAGGGGAAAAGACAGTACAGGGGAGAGAGAAACAATATATGGGTGAGAGCACACAAGGGAAAAACAGTTGAAAGGAGAGAGCTAAGAAGGGAGAAGACAGTACACTGGGGGAGAGCGCACAGGTGGCAGAGACAGCGCACAGTGGGGAGATAGCTTAATGGAGGGAACACACAGGGGTGAAAGAGCATATGAGGGGAGAATACAGCAAAGGGGGTAAAGTGCATAAGGGGAAAGAGAGCGCACAGGGAGGTTAGACCACAGGGGGAGAGTGCAGAGGGGGAGACAGCTCAAAGGGCTGAGACAGTGCACAGGGGGAAGACCGCTCAAAGGAGAGAGCACATGAGGGGAAAAGACGGTGCACAGGGGGGAGACAAGTCAAAGGAGAGAGCAAAGAGGAGAGAAGACAGCACTGGGTATAGAGACAGCTGCTGCCCCCATGGCCACATAGCCTGTCCCCACTGTGACATTTCTGCCCTCCTGTTGCAATAGCATTATATATATATATATTTAAAAAAAAAACTATTTGATTCCTGCTTCATCTATATAAGTCTGATCTATAAAGGTACCTTTACACGCGGCAACTTTTCTAGGAATTTCACTGGCAACTTACTGGTTGCAGTGAAATCATGGAGACATTGTTCCATTTGTACACAGCAACAAGATAGAACCATGTCTCCATGATTTCACTGCAACCAGTAAGTTGCCAGTGAAATTCCTAGAAAAGTTGCCGCGTGTAAAGGTTCCTAATAGTTACACGGGTTGAAAATAATGCACAGGTCCATCAAGTCTCACCTTTCTCCACCAGATCTACTCTCTGTATCACTAGATTATCTATTACTCACAATTATTCGTTCTGAAAAAAGCCTCCAGCCCTGTTATAAGAAATCTAGTATAAGACAAGAAATCCGGCTCTCCAAATAAACACAGAATGAAGGTTTATTATAGTGGATGATAATGGATGGGAGGAGGAGGAGGAGATTTCATTATACATTAATAAATGATAGATAAGTACGGATCAGTCATATAGTTGCAGTCAAGTGTATCCAAACAAACAGTAGTGTTGGCAAATAACAGAATGTCAATAATCATATAATGGACCATAATGTACGTCCCATTAGAATCATAGATAAGTGCTAGACTGGATGGCAGAGATCATGTAATACTGGAAAAAATGATGACAATGGGAGTTTCAATTCAAGTGTAGTAGGGACTGTCGACCCAGAGAAAGGCACAATAGTGAGGTTTTCCAGATTGCCGAAGTATAGAGGAATGTGGCAATTATATGGTGACTGATCTTTATTCATCATTTATCATGAATTACATTTTTCTCGTTTGCTTCATTGGGGGGACAGGATCATAGGACACTGTGCTGCCACCTGGAGGCTGATACTAGTATTACATAGATCTATAATTTGCTCTTTCCCACCTGACTATACACTGCTAGCATCCGACCTCCTCAGGTTTTTGTTGGGAGGGAGACAAGGTCTGTTTCAGACCCACTGTAGATGTTAGGTTCGGTGTTAACCTTCCTTTTCTTTTTAAATGTCTTCCAGGTAACATAGTATAATTATGGACTCCGTTTCACCCACGTAGCGTCACACTGCAGGAGACAATTCTTGAAGAGACACTTGGGGAGCACGGTTCCTTTATGCTCCTTGCTGTTTGGCGTGACCGCTGCTGCCCTCCAGACCGCTGCAGGAAAGTGGGGAGTGGGTTGCATTCCTGGGCCCAGTGGTAAGCCCTCTGTTTCAAGAGGCAACAGAATGGTCATGGCTTGACAGGTGTCACACACTTGGGATTTCCCCTGGGAGGGGGTTGCCAGGTGCTGCTCTTTCAGGAGGCATTGTTGGGGGATGTCAGCCATCTTTGGTCAGAGAGGCAGTCTCTTCAGTCTGCTCCCGCTGCAGATCCATGGGTCCCTGCTGCTCCCGCTGCAGAAACTTGCGGTCCCCGCTGCTCCCGCTGCAGATCCTTGCCGTCCACGCTGCTCCCTGCAGTCGGCGATGCTCCTGATCTTGCCGTCCCCGCTGCTGCCGCTGCAGATCCTTGCCGTCCCCGCTGCTGCCGCTGCAGATCCTTGCCGTCCCCGCTGCTGCCGCTGCAGATCCTTGCCGTCCCCGCTGCTGCCGCTGCAGATCCTTGCCGTCCCCGCTGCTGCCGCTGCAGATCCTTGCCGTCCCCGCTGCTGCCGCTGCAGATCCTTGCCGTCCCCGCTGCTGCCGCTGCAGATCCTTGCCGTCCCCGCTGCTGCCGCTGCAGATCCTTGCCGTCCCCGCTGCTGCCGCTGCAGATCCTTGCCGTCCCGCTGCTGCCGCTGCACATCCTTGCCGTCCCCGCTGCTCCCGCTGCAGATCCTTGCCGTCCCCCTGCTCCCGCTGCAGATCCTTGCCGTCCCCGCTGCTCCCGCTGCAGATCCTTGCCGTCCCCGCTGCTCCCGCTGCAGATCCTTGCCGTCCCCGCTGCTCCCGCTGCAGATCCTTGCCGTCCCCGCTGCTCCCGCTGCAGATCCTTGCCGTCCCCGCTGCTCCCGCTGCAGATCCTTGCCGTCCCCGCTGCTCCCGCTGCAGATCCTTGCCGTCCCCGCTGCTCCCGCTGCAGATCCTTGCCGTCCCCGCTGCTCCCGCTGCAGATCCTTGCCGTCCCCGCTGCTCCCGCTGCAGATCCTTGCCGTCCCCACTGCTCCCGCTGCAGACCTTGTGGTTTTCATCTCTGACTTTAGAAATTGGCTAGTTTTCACAATTTCACCTGTTAGATTATTTTTTTGTCATTTTCCAGTTATAGAAAAAGTGAATGATATAATAGAAAACTACAACTTGTCCAGAAAAAACAAGCAAGGTCGACTGAAAAATAAGCAAATTATGGCTTTTGGTGGTGGAAGGGAAGAAAAAATCAGAAGCGCCAAAAAGAAAAATAACCAGTTAAAAAGGGTTAAATGTGATAGTAAGTCCGAAACACCACTCATGATGAAGGTGGCGCAACCTATAGTTAAAAAAAAATACCTTCTTTTGTTTTCAAACTGTGTATTACACAAAAAAATGCATCCGAAGGATGACTAATTCTAAAAAACTGAGTCCATAGATGTCTCCAAGAAGAGATGTGCGATGATCCAACCAGAATGTCAATGTGTCGGTTGAAAGGGCCAGGATACTCCGCAGCTGGGCCAGGTTCTAAGTTTACGGTAGCTGTGCCAAGCAGTTGTGGCCCTAACCACACATGTAAATGGAGACTAAAAAATGGGAAATAAATAAAAATAAAGAATACGTTTGTGACGCCAGTTGGGATAATCAGCTATATGTGGCTGGCACTGCAGAGGATCCCTGGGAGATAGGTGGAGTGGCAGCACAGATGTTTAAGCCTTCCCAACCAGGGCTGTCTCCCAGTTAATGATGAGGGTAGTGGTGGTGCAGGGTAGCAGGGGAATGAAAACAGAACAGAAAACAGTCATTGCTTTACCTTTTACTGAAATGTATGCACAGTGTACAGTGTAATACAATCACCACCAGGCAGGTGGCCTAGCCAGTCTGATGAGAACTGTTGGTCCACTCTGCTGGGTGAGTAATATGGCCTTTCTGTTAACTTCCCTTTGTTCTCTAGATTTCTTGATACCTTTAGCCTTTCATTACTTCCTCCAGTCAGGTTGGTAGTGCGGATCCTGCGGGATACTGCTCAGAGCTGTTCCCTGATCCCCTGGAGAGTTCCACTGAAGCAGCTAGTGAGCATAAAACCCACCAGCTTTCTGTTTTGCCACCAGACCCTGTATACCTGGGTAGCCTAGGGACTGGTGCCCTTCATGTAACTTGTCTCTTCGGAGCAGCTCCCTGCTGCCTCCTCACCATACTCTCCTGTGACTCATCCATCTTACTACACTACTCTAACCCCTCCCTCTCACCAGGAGTGAGACACATGCCCAAAACAGGCATCAAGTGCACCATTTCCTAGTAACGGATATGGCAGTGTGCGTTCACTTCAGGCTCCAAGCAGAGGGAGCTCCAAGTCTCTTCAGACATAGCATTACAAATGATATTGAAGAAATACTATTTGTGACAGCCAGACACAGGGGCGTCACATCAAAAACTAGTGATGAGCAAGCACTAAGATGCTGGAGTGCCCGGTACTCTAAAGCCCCTGTTACACGGGGCGATGTCGCCACCCATTACAGAGGTGACATGGGGCGTGGCCTAACGCCGGAGTCATCGCCCCTATATCACCTCATGTAAAGGGGCGATGTCGCTGGTACCGGGCGGTCGCCTGGTTTCAGAGCAGTGCTCTGCAACCAGGCGACCATCATGGGGCGATGTGCACATGTAACCGGGCACCGGCGACGTGTCAGGCGATGGGAGCCAGGTTTTCAGACACTTTGGTGGCGATGCCGCCTGACAGATCGCCGGCGCGGGGCTGGTGATGTCGCCTCGTGTAAACGGGGGACGGCGACGCTGGCAGGGCGCCAAGAACGTGCGCGCCCCCGCCAGTCGCCGCCGACATCCCCAGCCCCGTCGGCAGGTGTGACGGGTCCCTAAAGGAGTAGTCAGATGGGCGTAACTCAAACACCGAGTATAATGGCCTTCAATGCAAAACTGGAGCATTTTCTATGTACTGTGCTCACTATAAGATCAGTGTAGTGAAGACCATGTGCAGGGAATACTTGGGAAACAATATGTGTTCTGATAACCCCTCCCCATTGGAAGCATGATGTTCTTTATATACAATTTCTTATATCTTTATAGTTTCCTGGCTTTGACCTTTTTGCCTTTCATCAGACAGTGGATGAGTATGTGACACAGACAGAGCAGAGCGAGCAGTGCAGGAGGGAGATCCAACACAAGAGGTGGACGGAACGCGTGGCCGATCCTATACAGAAAGCCATTGAGAAATACATTGATAACCAATCCAGTGAGGACATAGAAAAGCACAGGAGACGTCTTATGGCTCAGTACTTACGATATTGCAATAAGAAGGTAAAACTAAAAATTTTTTACTATTTTGGGGCCAATGTAGATTACTAGAGAATATTCAAAGAAAAATTTAGGTAAAATTGATATACTGTGTTATGCTGAACACAACCTGAGAGGGGCGCTGCATGACACTGGGATTCTTCATAGAAAAATACATTGCTTATAATTACTTTTAACATAGCCCCGCTTTATTCTGACATCCCTGCCCCTCACCATCGCAGTGCTGCATCGTGCTATGTGTGCAGGTAGGAGGCAGAAATCTCATTATTATTATTATTATTATTATTTATATGATATCATCTGGACATAACAATAAAGCAAAAAGAAATTCTGTCATTCGTAAATGTGGTGTCTTCTCATTTCTGGAGCTCCCACCATCTAAAATACCGTACTGTATTGCAAAATATTGTAACCTAAAAGAGCTATTAAATTATTACACAGTCTACAAAAAAATTTACACTCAGATCCCTAAAGTTCTGCAAATACTATACTACTCAACATCTCCCACATAAGAGTCAGTATTATAGTAATTATATTCTTATACATAGGGGCAGTATTATAGTAGTTATATTCTTGTATATAGGGGCAGTATTATAGTAATTATATTCTTGTACATAGGGGCAGTATTATAGTAGTTATATTCTTGTACATATGGGCAGTATTATAGTAGTTATATTCTTGTATATAGGAGCAGTATTATAGTAGTTATATTATTGTACATAGGAGCAGTATTATAGTAGTTATATTCTTGTACATAGGAGCAGTATTATAGTAGTTATATTCTTGTATATAGGAGCAGTATTATAGTAGTTATATTCTTGTACATAGGAGCAGAATTATAGTAGTTATATTCTTGTACATAGGGGCAGTATTATAGTAGTTATATTCTTCTATATAGGGAGCAGTATTATAGTAGTTATATTCTTGTACATAGAGGCAGTATTATAGTAGTTATATTCTTGTATATAGGAGCAGTATTATTGTAGTTATATTCTTCTATATAGGGAGCAGTATTATAGTAGTTATATTCTTGTACATAGAGGCAGTATTATAGTAGTTATATTCTTGTATATAGGAGCAGTATTATAGTAGTTATATTCTTATACATAGGGGCAGTATTATAATAGTTATATTCTTGTACATAGGGGCAGTATTATAGTAGATATATTCTTGTACATAGGAGCAGTATTATAGTAGTTATATTCTTGTACATAGGAGCAGTATTATAGTAGTTATATTCTTGTACAGAGGGGCAGTATTATTGTAGTTATATTCTTCTATATAGGGGCAGTATTATAGTAGTTCTATTCTTGTACATAGGGGCAGTATTATAGTAGTTTATATTCTTGTACATAGGGGCAGTATTATAGTAATATTCTTATACATAGGGGCAGTATTATAATAGTTATATTCTTGTACATAGGGGCAGTATTATAGTAGATATATCTTGTACATAGTGGCAGTATTATAGTAGTTATATTCTTCTATATAGGGAGCAGTATTATAGTAGTTATATTCTGGTACATAGGAGCAGTATTATAGTAGTTATATTCTTGTACATAGGGGCAGTATTATAGTAGTTATATTCTTGTACATAGGAGCAGTATTATAGTAGTTATATTCTTGTACATAGGAGCAGTATTATAGTAGTTATATTCTTATACATAGGAGCAGTATTATAGTAGTTATATTCTTGTACATAGGGGCAGTATTATAGTAGTTATATTCTTGTACATAGAGGCAGTATTATAGTAGTTATATTCTTGTACATAGGAGGTAGTATTATAGTAGTTATATTCTTGTAGATAGGGGCAGTATTATAGTAGTTATAGTCTTGTACATAGGAGCAGTATTATAGTAGTTATATTCTTGTACATAGGAGCAGTATTATAGTAGATATATTCTTGTACAGAGGGCAGTATTATAGCAGTTATATTCTTGTACATAGGAGCAGTATTATTGCAGTTATATTCTTGTACATAGGAGCAGTATTATAGTAGTTATATTCTTGTACATAGGAGCAGTATTATAGTAGATATATTCTTGTACAGAGGGCAGTATTATAGTAGTTATATTATTCTATATAGGGAGCAGTATTATAGTAGTTATATTCTTGTACATAGGGGCAGTATTATAGTAGTTATATTCTTGTACATAGGAGCAGTATTATAGTAGTTATATTTTTGTACATAGGAGCAGTATTATAGTAGTTATATTCTTGTACATGGGGGCAGTATTATAGTAGTTATATTCTTGTACTTAGGGCAGTATTATAGTAGTTATATTCTTGTACATAGGAGCAAATTATAGTAATTATATTCTTGTACATAGGGGACATTATTATAGTAGTTATATTCTTGTACATAGGGGCAGTATTATAGTAGTTATATTCTTGTACATAGAGGCAGTATTATAGTAGTTATATTCTTGTATATAGGGGCAGTATTATAGTAGTTATAGTCTTGTACATAGGGGCAGTATTATAGTAGTTATATTCTTGTACATAGAGGCAGTATTATAGTAGTTATATTCTTGTATATAGGGGCAGTATTATAGTAGTTATAGTCTTGTACATAGGGGCAGTATTATAGTAGTTATAGTCTTGTACATAGGGGCAGTATTATAGTAGTTATAGTCTTGTACATAGGGGCAGTATTATAGTAGTTATATTCTTGTACATAGAGGCAGTATTATAGTAGTTATATTCTTGTACATAGGGGCAGTATTATAGTAGTTACATTCTTGTACATAGGAGCAGTATTATAGTAGTTATATTCTTGTACATAGGAGCAGTATTATAGTAGTTATATTCTTGTACATAGGGGCAGTATTATAGTAGTTACATTCTTGTACATAGGGGCAGTATTATAGTAGTTATATTCTTGTACATAGGGGGCAGTATTATAGTAGTTATATTTTTGTACATAGGGGCAGAATTATAGTAGTTATATTCTTGTACAATGGGGCAGTATTATAGTAGTTAAAACTATTATAATAGTGCCACTATGTACAAGAATATATTATTGTACATAAGGGGGTAGTATTATAGTAGTTATATTATTGTGTATGGGGGCAGTATTAGAATACAATTAGGCCACATGCACACGTTGAGTATTTGATGAGTTTTTTACCTCAGGATTTGTAGCCAAAGCCAGCAGTGGGTGATAAATACAGAAGTGGTGCAGGTGTTTCTATTATACTTTTCTCTGATTGCTCCACTCCTGGTTTTGGCTACAAATCCTGAGGTAAAAAACTCATCAAATACTGAATGTGTGCACGTGGCCTAATTGTATTCTTGCGCATAGGAAGTAGTATTATAATAGTTTATATTTATTAGTTTATATTAGGTATGTTTTGTTTAGTATTCTCCATCCTTCTCCTAGTAATAATGTTATCCAGATGCTTTTTGTGCTTTGGGCCAGAGCTGTGGGATTAATGAATATTCATGAGATGTTCTTCTTTTCTCCAGGGTTGTGCGTTTATGAATGATTATGACTCCTCTGAGTATGATCCATTTATTAATCGTCTTTACAAGCAATACCTCCGGGTAAGAGTAATGAAGGGCAGAATTAACTCGTACAGAATTTGCACAATGAGAGCAACCTGGCAAGAAATCTCCGGCAGGAGATAATACTACAGCCATGTATACAATACAGCATGGCAGTAAATGAGAATCAGGACAGACAGACAGCATCAGATGACAGAAGGTTTTCCCAGTGACTAACCTTCAGTATGAACGTACTTTAATATAGCAGAGATCAAATAAGATTCATATTTCAATCCATAGCTATCTGTAGGCAGAGCGATGTACAGATCCATGCTTGGTGCGGACGCTGTGGATAGGATTTGTGCACATCAACCTCTGTAGAGGAACAAATCAGAGCTATTTTTATGAGCGATCAATGGAAATCTCAGGGTCTGGACACCACAGATCAGCAACATATGTAGTAGGACACCTGTTAAAATCCCTGCACTTACAGGCTTGTCTGCACGCAGCCATCAAATCATCAAGATCCACTGCTGGCAGCTCCTTTACAACGGCAAACCAATTACATCTCCGATGTGCTTAATGGGAGACAAGTCCGGAGATACTGTAGGTCATGGTAGCACATTTAGGTCACACAGGATGTTAACAGTAGAACGCACAACTCACGGACTTGGAGGAAGCCTGTTGAAAAATGGCTCCAGGGATACTTTGGAGAAATGGCTGTACCACTGGTGTCATGACAAAATCAATGTAACACCAAACTGTTAGTGCACCTTGAATGAAGACTAGAGGTATCCAACTATAGCACATTATTCCACCCAACATCACAATCCTGGTAGTATGACATTCCCGTGTGAAGGCCTCTTCATGGCGCTGCCTATGTGGTTTCCCAGTTCCAATCTTTGGCTATCATTGCATCCAAGACAAAAGAAGGACTCATCACTGAAGAGGATAGAACTGTATTTCAGGCTCCGGTCTCCATCTGGAGACCACATGGACAATGCCATGGAGAAGACTTCACAAGGGAACGATACTCAGGTCCTTCTCCTGAGATTATGGGGTAGATTGACAATGTACAGTAGCCCGATCTCTCTAGTTTTCATTCCGGGAGCACAACCAGCTCGCCATTACATTGTTTTGGGTGTGGAGCCAGTAGTACAGCCATTTCTACAAAGTGTCCCAGGAGTGGTATTTCAACACAACAACACCAGGAAGCATGTTACTCATGCTACTATGAGCAGCCTGCATGGCCCAAACATACTCCATGGCTGCAGGTTCTCGTACATATGTTTTATGGAACACATCTGGGACATCATTGGTTGGTAATCACACAGGAGCTGCCAGCAGTGGATCTTGATGATTTACCCAAGTGCACTCAGCACGGCAGGACATTCTTCAGATGACCATTAATAACCTCAGTGATGGCAGCTGAGGCTGTAAGTGCAGAAATGTCTGCATGTGGTGAAGAAATCCATATTGTTTCTATTTTTTTTTTCATACTTTGCAGATCATTAACATGTCCCAATTCTGTGATTTCCATAACTTTATGACTTTTGCTTCTTCATGTTGCAATTTCAATTTAAGGAATATAAAAATATGAAATAAAAAATGATAGGTTCCCATTAGGTGATTGAGCTGGAGTATATATGTTATTATTGCCCCAGTGGATCTCAAAGGAAAACTCAAGCAATTTTGCAAATTTGTCTGCAAAACTGTAGAATACTTTTCAGACCCTGTCTGGTCACAGGCCTCTCATCCCACAGAGAAGAGCGCTTTGTGCCTCTCTTCTGTATAGCCAGAGGTTGGGGATGGGGGGGTGAATTTTTGAAGGGTTTGTGGTGTAATAATGTGGATAAAATAATGTTAATAAGGACATTAAAAAAAAAGTCTTTGGGCATGGAGCCATATAGGTTTTCATAGGAGCGCTATACATAAAACACTATGGCAGATATTAATCCAGTGAATTGTCGAAGTCACTTCCCCTAAACACACATCCCCATCACATAATATCTCATTTATTTCTTTACTTACCTTGTTCAGGTTTCAACTCCGATGTTTCAGGACCCGCTCCTCCAGCAATCTCAGAAGAGGTACGAGGAGCAGAAGATAGCCATGCACTGCGAGACCGGTAAACTCACAGCCAACACCACTTTATTTTTTTTATCTAATCTTTCTTATGATATAACTAGCTGGGTGCCCGATGCACATGCATCGGGATTCTAGAAGAGCGAGTCTGTGACTCGCAATGGCCGCTTCGCGGCCAATGCTTCGCGCTGCTAAGGCGACTCGCCATGCCCGCTGCGCGGGCATAGCGAGTCGCCTTAGAACTGCTCGCAATGGCCGCTGCGCGGCAATGCTTCGCGCTGCTAAGGCGACTCGCCATGCCCGCTGCGCGGGCATAGCGAGTCGCCTTAGAACTGCTCGCAATGGCCGCTGCGCGGCCAATGCTTCGTTCGTATCCACATGACCACGCTGACTCGCAGCGTGAGTGGACTCAAAAGGGCAAAAACCATTCGCAATTATATAATAGATGGTAGACAGATACATTGGGTACCCATATAAAAGGTTGCGCCACAAACAATTGTACATTTTAAATGATATATCTTATTTTTTTATAAATGTGCCCGTGTAATGTATGTTTCCGACCATGCAGGAACAGGTCGGATATACCACAGCTCCTGGGGGGGTTAAGTAAGAGAGTATACAGATATTACAGCGGGGATCACAGAATATAAGAGTATACAGACATTACAGCCAGAGATCACAGAATATAAGAGTATACAGACATTACAGCCAGGGATCACAGAATATAAGAGTATACAGACAGTACAGCTGGGATCACAGAATATAAGAGTATACAGACATTACAGCCGGGGATCACAGCTGATTTTTTTTTCTGTAAGTAAAAACATTTCATTGCCTGTTTAAACATTTGTTTTACATCACAGGAAGAATCAGCTGTGATCCCCGGCTGTAATGTCTGTATACTCTTGTATTCTGTGATCCTGGCTGTAATGTCTGTATACTCTTATATTCTGTGATCCCAGCTGTAATGTCTGTATACTCTTATATTCTGTGATCCCCAGCTGTAATGTCTGTATACTCTTATATCGTGATCCCCGGCTGTAATGTCTGTATACTCTTATATTCTATAATCCCCGGCTATAATGTCTGTATACTCTCTTACTTCCTCCCTGCCCAGGAGCTGTGGTATATCTGACCTGTTCCTGCATGGTCGGACACATACATTAGACAGGGGCACATTTATAAGAATATCTCGGGACAGGAACATTTTTTTAAACATATCCAATTGTGAAATTTAGACCTATTAATTAAAATGTTCAATTGTTCTTGGCACAACCCCTTTAGGGAGGGAGCACAGTTTTTGTATTCAAGAAAAACTCTTATGTGCTGTCTGTCCCCCTTTGCTTTTTTGTTATTTGTTGTTAATCAGGCTGAGCCCTTATAAAATAATTAATATACGCCACTCAGTAGAGGCTCCACATTCATGAAGCTCTTCATGTATCAGGAGCGTCTGATTGCCCTTGAGAATATCGTCGGTCTTGATGAATTGGGGCAAAATTTTGTTTCCAGGTGACCAGCGTTTGTAATATTAGGACTCTGTCTTTCATCATTGATTCTTCTTTTAAAGGCCGGGTGTTTTCCGCCAAGGAAATCCATGATCTGAACCTGCAGAAGCTTCCTCGGGTTCCCCTGGGTCGTCAGAGCATGAACGGAACGGAATGGCTGAAGACTCCATTAGGTTACATTGAGAGTGACATCCGGCTGAAGAGCAGGTGAGGATCTTCATGGGCCCCCAGAGCAAAATGGCCCATCAAAGTCACCCCAAATCATAATACTTTCTTTTGAATCCTGACTATGACAGATAACCATGACCGCTGTAATGGAGTCACTGGCCCTGATTTATCATTAAGGCTGGTTTCACACTTGCGTATGGAAACGCAGTGCACCAGACGTAGCCAAATGCATGCGCACTGCGTTCCTATGTTTAACATGGGAACGCATAGTATCTGCGTTTCACTGCATTCGGTTGTGGTTGCGTTTGGATGCGCATAATTTATGAGCCCTCCGAACGCAACATGTTACATTTTTGTGCGTTCGCGGGAGCTTGTTTTATCTGCAATCTCCAACAAGTGCTCAAACAATGCATGGGAGTCAATGGGTCTGCAGTGTCCTCCGCATGACAGCGCAGGAGAACGCTGCGGATCTCTTTGAAATCTCTCCTGGTGGCTTCCCCGCTGATCTCCCGGGACATCAGCGTCGGCCACCGGGAGATCAGCTGGAGCAGCCGCTGATCTCCTCTCCTGGCCGCCGCTAATCTCCCAATGGTGTCGGCGGGAAGAAACAACTGATCTGACAGCTATTTAAATCCCCCGCGCCGACATCTCCTCTTCGGTGTCGGCACGGGAGATTTAAACAGCTGTCAGATCAGTTGTTTCTCCCCGCTGACGCAGTCAGGAGATCAGCGGCGGCCGGGAGGAGGAGATCTCCGCCTCCCAGCTGCCGAGACAGCTGATTGGCTGGCCGGGCTGCATACTGATGTGAACGCATGCAGAGATTCTCCGCTGCGTTCACATCAGTATGGCAGCGTTTGCACTGCGTTTGCGTCTGCATGCCCTCCGCATGCAGACACAAACGCAAATGTGAAACCAGACTAACTTTGCATCTGTTTTATTTTTGGTTGAGTTTTGCGCCTTTTTTTGGTTATTTCTCTATTAGCACTTTTTCATATGTGCTCCTTATATATTTTGTGTGTGTGTTTTCCTCTTCGTGGGTGGAGTTTAAAGACAATGTGTTTGGCTGATTCATCATGTCATGTATTGACTGCTTTTGCAGTCCTGGAGTGTTGCTACTGTACTATTTAATTGAGCTTTTTTTTTTTTTTTTTCCTTCTAGTCTATGCTGCAGCTCTGCATGTGGAGGTAAAGGTGAATGGGTTTGTCTGAGCTTCCTGCTCTCCACTCCCTCAGCCTTAAGTAGTTCTGCTTCCCTCCACCAGAGGTCGCAGATTTAGTTCATTTCTAATCTAGGACCCATGCTGTGAAGTCGTGCTCTGTTGTGCTGTTGCTGCCGCAGACTTTCATTTGAAGCTGCTGGGTTTTTCTGGTCCATGGGTGGAGGTAGGGGCTATTAGCTTAGGACAAGTTGAGGATTTGAGGGATAGGGTAGTGGCTCGAACCTCCTCACCTTCAGAGGTAAGTTCGCGAGCAGGGCCAGACTAGCCTCCCAGTTGCCTTTGCTCGTGATCCCTTTCTGCTCCATTCCCCTTGTCCGCTACACACGTGACACATCAATTGCAAAGGCACTAAATTTGGTAAAAACTCTACTCCTGTCACCCCTGGTGCAAGTTTCCGTTTTTTAAAAGTCACATCTATTGAAAAAGATGGGACTTTTTGTTCCAAAAGAAAAAATGTATAATGGTAGGAAAGAAGTCTTTTTTTTTTTTATACTTTGCACCAAATTCAAGAATGATGTGTGCGATTTTGATGCATTTGTCACAATAAACGTCAGAAAGTACAAGACAAGAAATAAAGAAAAGTGATTTAAAAAAAAAATGCAAATGATGAATTGGGCCAATAAGTACATCCATCTCCACCTCCCCTAGATTTGTCGTTTAAATATTAATTCCACATTCACGGCTGCTCTAAGAACGTCTACATGACAGCCAACATGCGCCAAGGAAGTGGATCCATCTGTTATAACTAATTTAACTTACAAAAATCTGATTTAAAAAAACTACAAATGAAAGCTGGCTTTTACTAATCTGTAGGAGAGCGGTGAAGTATATGGGAGTCCTTAGCTGTTTCTTTGTAATGTCTTACAGGCAGAGAGTCAGGGGGTCCTGCACACAGGAGAGCCTGGACTTCAAGCCTTGGGTAGATACCAAATACCCCCCCGAGATCGTCAGAAGAGAGATGAAGATCAGTCAGAAGAGGAGCTTTCCTATAAGGCCATCGACCCTCCCTTCATATTGCAAATACTGGGGCCGGAGCCCCCAAACACTATCACAGTGTAGACACTATAGCAAACGCTGGGGAAAACGTCATTACTGTGGGTGTAGAAGGGATAAGAACTCTCCTCTCTCGAAAAAGAAGTAAATAAATAAAAACTAAGGAATGGCTTCCTGTCTATCAAATAATCGCTTCACAGTCCTAATCACTGTCTCTTTGATTTGTGCAGTGCCTTCAGAAAGTATTTATACCCCATGAACTTTTCCATGTTACACCAACAAACTTAAATGTTATTATTATTGATGCATGTTTTTCTCAGTAGTTCAATATAAATCAGATAATTGTGATGTGCATTTGTATTCAGACCCCTGTAGTGTGATACCCCTAAACGAACTCCTGAGTGACCAATTGCCTTTTAGAAGTCGCCTAAATAGTAAATTGAGTTCACCTGTGTAAGTTTATTCTCAGTATAACTACAGCTGTTCTGTGAAGACCTCAGGTTTGTTAGGGATCAAACAGCATCAAAGAACACACCAGACAGGTCAGGGATAAAGTTGTGGAGAGGAGTAAAGCAGGGTTAGGTTATAAAAAATAGCCCAAGCTATTTTCTCTTTTTTTTTTCAATAATTTATTTAATTTTTCAAGATAAACAAAGAGATTATGCACAACATATCGACCCGACTTGATAGGCGGGTTTCTTAGCATACAGTTTCTCTGTAGCATGAATCAAGATCAGTTACATATGAACAATCACTGATAATAACCAATGGAAAATAATGAAAATAATAGAAGCCTTCAAAATAAAAGTAAGTATAGTATGATAAAATAAATATAAGGTAAAATACACTAAAACAGGTGTCTTTCAATGGTGTAGAAGTACGTTTGGTAATACTTATGTTAGGTTTTTGTGCTTCTATCTGGCTGTCATTGTAGCCAGTAGAATTTTATATTAATTTATCTTTATAGCAGGGTCCCAATAGCCATCAGATGTAGGCGTGTTTCTCCCCTACAAACCGGACCAGGAGAGAAGTTGCGGAGGGGAGGGGGTTGTATACGCTCACTTTTTCCCATAAGTCTCAGTCCATGAGTGCCATGTTTTAAGAAAGCGGTCATGGGAAAAGTCTCCCAACTGGAGAGTTCTTCTAGTCTGTATACAGTATGTCTGATATTTTAGCCAGCCAGTCTTCCAGGGTCGGGGGATGTTGTTGTTTCCATTTTAGCGTGCTCATGTGTTTCGCTGCACTCATCATTAAGGGAGCATGACAATGTCTTTTAGGTCTGTGATTATCGGTTGGGAGTGAGAGAAGTACTTCCACAGCTGTTAAATCAGTATCTATGAGTCCTAAGGCTCTCAGGGTATTGTTAACCCCTTTCCAGTAGCGGTTTAAATCTTGGCATGTCCAAAAGATATGGGTCAAGGTTCCCCTTGATATCCCCGCATCTCCAACAGGACGGAGACTGAGTCAGTCCCAAGTGGAAAAGTTTCTCGGGAGTATAGTACCACCTCGAGAAGAGTTTATAAGACATTTCTTGTAATAAGATAACCTGGAAAATCCATGTGATCTAAGACAGATCATTTCTTTTCCCTATTGGGAAAGCGAGACACCCACTTCAATTTCCCAAGAGTGTGTGGACAATGGAACATTGTTCTGTTTAGTATCGAGGAGGTTGTTCTATATCTTGGAGATGATTTTATAGATTGGTGGGGGTCACCTTGGTTAAAATTTCCAGCCACAGCCATTGTGTGGGCGGTGTGGTTAATTGTGTAATTTTCTTCATATAGTAAGCTACGTGTATGTCTTGGAGAAATGTTTGCGGGTGCCGTTTGGCGTCTAAAGGCATAAGTTTCTGCATGGGATTTTACCATGTATCAAGTGGGAGATTGGTTTATTCAGTAATGATGACCACAAATTGTAGGGATCAGTGAAGTCTACATCTATTAGATTTGGTATGAGGCCTATCGGGGTTTTGTCCAAGAATTTACCTTCGGGGAGGTGGTTTGCAATTAATGAGCGTCGTATTGCTAAGGCTGTGGAGAGAATATCATCAAATTCTTCCTCTCCAGGTGGGCAAGCTGTCCATAATAATCTGTTTAGTAGCTGCATTTCAATATGTTTATTGTTACCTTGAGTTGTTAAGTGGGTAAGTTTTTGCCATCTAGCCAAATGAATGGCTCGGTAATAAGAAATGAAATCGGGGAGTCCAAGGCCCCCCTTTCTCTTCGGAAGCAGCAAGGTCTTAAGCGAGAGTCAGGCTGTTTTATATTTCCACACAAACTTTGAAATGATTTGGTTTAGGAAGTGACAGAAGAGATTTGGTAGGGAGATTGGTACCATATTCATGACAAAGAATATTTTAGGCAGAATATAGGACTTTATAACATTACATAATAACATAGTATTTAAGGTTGAAGGAAGACTTTAAGTCCATCTAGTTCCACCCATAGCCTAACATGTTGATCCAGAGGAAGGCAAAAAAAAACCCATGTGGCAACACTAATCTCCACATTGGGGGAAAAAATTCCTTCCTGACTCAAGTTATGGCAATCAGACTAGTTTCCTGGATCAACGCCCTATCAGGAATCTAGTATATATAACTGGTAACATTATAGTTTTCAAGAAAGGCATCCAGGCCCTTCTTAAATGTTAGTAGTGACTCCCTCATTACAACAGCATGTGGCAGAGAGCTCCATAGTCTCACTGCTCTTACAGTAAAGATCCAAACCAAAGAAGTGGGAGGTTTACGGTCCTTTTATACTATGTATAACAAAGTCACTAGTGTTATGTTTTAATTCATGAATTTATTAGTTAATTATGCATACATATAAATTATGCGTACATATAAAATTCATTACATAGCACATACAAATATATACATAGGTTACTTTATTTATTTATTTCCGGGGTGATCAATGTTTAAAGTGACGTTGTGACAATAAAATTTCCATGTGGCAAAGTATTATCCCCTCTACAGGGACATGGGGTAGTGATCAAGGGTATGTGGGCATTATATGTAAAAACAGTTCATCTATGCTGTGCAAAGTTTTGATGCAGGTCAATTTTAGACCATAGGCTGACTGTGTATTGTGTAAACAGCCATTAATCATATTGAATTTACAAGTTCATCATCCTCCCACTACCTCCACACTTACCCATATCCTATAGGGGGATGGAGTATCCGGGTGCCGGGCACCCGGATACTCCATCCCCCTATAGGATATGGGTAAGTGTGGAGGTAGTGGGAGGATGATGAACTTGTAAATTCAATATGATTAATGGACTGTGCACTTTATCATATGGGTTTGACTGTGAGTAATGCTCCCCTGGGGTGGATGAACTGGAGGAGTGATGCATAGGACTTGTCCAGCACTACTCCACAGGGCTCCCCCGGTGTGGGCTGTTTACACAATACACAGTCAGCCTATGGTCTAAAATTGACCTGCAACAAAACTTTGCATACGCGGCACACGTGGTCGAGGCGGACAGCTACAAGCATGGGCGCAAGCCCCCCCACCAGGGGGCGGGCCCGGTCTCACCCGAGACCGCGGTAGTTTCGCCACTGGTGAGAGCCTAGAGCTATCAATTCTCCTCTCAAGACTGCTTTGTTGGCTTCCCATATTATTGGGGTGACGTGTCCTTTGGTTACATTTTCTCTGAAGTATCTTTGTGGGGAAAAATTGAATTGACAAAAATGATCTGGATTGCCTAACAGTGATTCATTCAGCTACCAGGACGGAAGTGGGCGAGGAAGGGTAGCTAGTTTAAGCTCTAGGAAGACTGACGTTTTTGTAACTAGTTTTATAGTGGTATGGTGTATTAAAAAATAGTCTAGTCTATGATACGTGTTATGTGGAATTGAGTAGTACATATAATCTTTCATTGTAGGGTGAGCGATTCTCCAGGGGTCTATTAGGTGCAGGGAGTCCAACTTGTACAGGAGGCTCAGTCTTATTTTTTGGGAGGTTGAAGTTTTGCCCTTAGATGCATCCAAAAATCGGATTCAAATCTCCTCCCACCACCAACAGTCCCTCTGTGGATACAGTTAAGGTATCTATAGTTGAAGAGAGCCATTGTGTCTTGCCCTGGTTTGGGGCATAAAGGTTTGCTAGCGTTATTGGTGTGTTGGCTAGGAGGCCTTTAACAAAGATGTATCTACCTTCTGCGTCTGTACGGTGGTCTTTTAATTTGAAGGGGGGTCCCTTCTTAAAGGCGATGTTAACTCCTTTTGGTGCTGAGTTTGAGCAGCTATGGAACCAAAGTGGGAAGGTGAGTAAGAGGTGTTAGGTGTTCTCCCTTTTTTAAAATGGGTTTCTTGGAAAAATAAGATGTGTGCGAGATTTTTGCAGAGCGAGTGGAGGATCTGGCTTCGTTTGGCTGGTGTGTTCATACCTTTAACATTTATACGATGCCACGGTGATCGAGCCTCCCCTTTTCCTGTTTAGCCATAGCCATGGGAACCTACTATAAGTACCATTGTAGATATACACCTTCAGTTTATAGGTGTGTGGTGTGGGTTTTTACCCTCTTTAATGTGGCCTGGGAGCCGGAGCAAGATCCTCCATGTCCTCTCAGGATGGTGCCCAGGTCACGCCCCCTATTTTCTAGGTTTCTCACGGAGCACTGTTCAATCCATCTTCAAAAATGGAGGGCATTTGGCACAACAGAAAACAAATCAAGACATTGCCATCCAACTAACTGACATCTCAAGTAAGTATAACATGAATTAGAGAAACAGCCAGGAGGCCCATGGTCACACAAAAGGAGCTGCAACAGCCTAGGGGAAGAATCTGTCCACAGGACAATTATTAGTTGGACACTGGCGATCAAAATTAGAGAACAATGTATGATAACTTCTTTTTTTTTTTTTTAGACAGAATGTAATCTACATTGATGAACATATGGCGGTTTTTGTGTACGGGGTGCACCATGCCACTAGAACAGGGTTTGCCAAAATAACCAAAGTTTATCAGTCTCTTCCACAGTTCTGTGACTGTTGTGGGTTTCTTGGCCATAACTTTGTCACCAAGAATTTTCCCTAGGTTTTCTACTGGGTTGAGACTCTGGGCGGCCATTTAATTGTTGTAATGTTTTCTGTTTCAAGGAACTGCTATACCCGGTTTGCTGTGTGACAGGAGGCATTGTCCTTCCATGAAAATTGCTGGCTGATTAAGTGCTATACGCAAGTAAGGCTGGTTTCACACTGCAGTTTTTTTCCTGATCAGGTTCCATCAGGTTTGTGTGTCAAAACCAGGAGTGTCTCCAAAACTCAGAACAGGTGTCAATCTTTCAGTTATAGTTTTTGTCTGCAAGTTCCTCTCCTGGTTTTGGCACACAAACCTGATCAGGGAAAAAACTGCAGTGTGAAACCAGCCTAAGGAACCACATGTTATTGAAGAAGGGTCTGTTACACACACGCATTCACTTTACCATGTAGTTGTAGGAGAGGTCCAACCTCTGCAGCTGAAAACATTCCCCAAACAATCACACTTCCTCCACCACCTTTCACTGACTTTACACACTTTGGGCTCAGCCTTTCCTCAGTTTGTCGATGAACATAATGTTTCCCATCAGACCCAAATAAATTAAAATTGCTTTCATCACTAAAATGAACTGTGGTCCTCTTCTCCTCTGTCCTCACAACATGCTCCTCACCAAAGGTGATTCTAGCCTTTTGATTCTTTCTGCTAATGAGAGGTTTGGTCATTGCAGAGTGGGCTTTCAGTCCAAATGCTCTTAAATTTCATTACATTGTATGACGAGACAGATCCTTACCCTGTTCAGTGCTGAACTGGCGAGCCAGTCCAGCTGCAGTGTTGAAACGATTACCCATGGAGATTCTTCACATTATCCTGTCCTCTCTGGCATTTGTCTTTTGAGGGCAACCAGCCTTCTTGAAGTATCTAAAAGAGTTTGTGATGTTGTAAAGATGCAATAGTCTAGAAATAACAGGCTTGGAACTACCAACTTCTTTTAATATGGCTGATAGGGTGACCCCTTTGACCTTAATTTGAACAGCCTGCTGCCAGAGGGTTTCAATCACTTTGGAAAGACACACCATTTGTGCAAAGTGAGTGCAAACTGGAAAGTTAGGCTGCCACAATTAGCACCAGGTGACAGATAAACACCAGTAACTGGCAGGTATCTGAAAGTGTTCTATCATTTTGATCAGTGTCCTTTTTAATTAATCTCATTTACATTTTTATTCTGTTCTTTAGAATATATTCAATTTATCAAATAAGCTTAAAATTCTTCTAATTTCCTCACGTTAGGATATTTTCACATAGGACAACACAATGACCGTAAAGGAAATTGTGTGTTCTCTAATTATGATTGCCACAAATCTGTCCTTTATGGAAGAATGGCAAGAAGAAAGACATTTTTGAAAGCAAGACATAAGACTACCCGTTTGCACGTAGAGACACAGCGAGCATGTGGTAGAAGGGGCTCTGGTCAGATTAAAGCAAAGTAGAACTTTTTGGGATAAATGCAAAACACTGTGATGGAAAACGAACTCTGCACCTCACCCTGAAAACACCATCCCTACTGTCACACATGGTGGTGGCTGCATCGAGCTGTGGGGAGGCTTTTTTTCAGCAGGGGCAGGGAAGCTGGTCAGAGGTGATAGGAAGATGGATGGAGCTAAATATAGGACAATCCTGGAGGAAAAACAAGCTGCTTTCACACTTGCAATATTTGAATCCATGGGCTTAAAGGAAAGCCCTGTATGCCAAAGGATTCCCACACAACAAGCAAACTGGATGCTGCAAGTGTTTTCCATCCCCATTGAAAGACAATAGGGCAGAGAACTGATCGGTGGGCATCCTGTTTGCGGTGGATCCATGCAGATCCAAGCATGTGCCAATGTAAAAGCAGCCTTACAGGCTGCAAAGGTCTTCAGACTTCAGGAATGTCAGCCTCCACATGTGCACAGCTGGTAGAGACATCCCCCAAAAGACTTGCAACAGTAACTGCAGCGAAAGCTGGTCCTACAAAGTATTCACTCAGGTGGGGCTGAAGACAATTAATTTTCACATTTATATTTTTTCAAAATATTTATAAAACTATGTATCTTTCCTTTGCACTTCACAAATGCTTGCTACTTAGAGTTAGTATCACATAAAACATATTTAGTTTGTTGGTGTAATATGAAAAAAAAAATTGTAAAAGTTCACGGGGTAGGAATACTTTTTCAAGGTAGTGTAGATGGTTGAAAATTCCATCAAGAAGGGTTCTTTATTCCTCTCGAGTGGGAAATGTATCTATATTTGGCTATAAAAACACATACAGACCTCGCATGGAAATCAGAAAACCATATCCCACATTTATAAATTTGATCAAAAGGGGTTTTTGTGGAGGTGGCTTGGGCATGGAGCTGTGAGCACACATCTCTCCTGAGCTCCAGCGTGCCTGAGGCCTCTGCAGCAATTATAAAGCCACCATCAGCTCCACTCACCCACTGATCATGAAGGGCAAGGTCGGGCTCCGCTCCCAGGCCCCCAGGGAGCTCACAGCAGGTCCTGCAGGCACAGGAATCACCAGGTACATGTCAATGCCTGGAGGGAAGGCAGCTCCTTCAGCCATGGTGGAGGGGGGAGGTGCCTCCTCCTCCATGCAGCAGCACACACACAGACCTGGGACCTCGAGTGCACAGAGGAATGGGGCCACAGCAGAGAAGGCACAGGAGAGAGGACGAGTGACTGCTGCACCAGGGACTGGCCGCTCACCACAGAAGCTGACAGGAGGGAACCAGACACAGAGCAAAGGAGAGGTGAGAGCTGTACCCTGTCCCTCCACCCCTGGACAGAGCACATCACAGGCTGAGCTGGCTGGGGAGCTGTCTCCCCCTATACTACACCCTTATCAGGCTCAGGAAACTGCAGTGGGCCCCCCACTACTACCCCCAGGGAGACATGAGAGAGGGGCTCCTTCCAGCTTAGTGCCCCAGGACATTGTGCCCACCATCACTACATCTCATGGCCTCCCCACACAGGCTCCTGTTAGGTCCCTGGGCTCTGATGACTGTATAACTGCCTCTGAGCTGAAAGCGCAGCTGAGTGCCTTCCCTACAAAGGCTGACATGGAGTGCTATATACAGCGTCTGGAGGCAGTGTGCAGGAGTGAAGTGGGGTCCCTTAAGGAAGACGTGTCCCACCTTACCACCACTGTCTCTGCATTAGAAGCTAAAGTGGAGTCGCTTTCCTCACAATTGCAAAGTCAGCAACAACTTCTGGACCTACACTCAGAGACTTTCAATGTGGTTCTAGATATGCTAGAGGACTCTGAGAATAGGAACCGGAGGAATAACATCAGGCTCCGTGGGATCCCTGAGTCCGTAGCCCCACGTGACCTTTCCTCAGCCCTCCATGGCATTTTCAATTCTCTCTTAGGGAGGTCACCCACTGAACACATTGAAATTGACAGAGCCCATCGCTCGCTCGGCCCAAAGAATCCCGATACATCTAAGCCGAGGGACGTCATTTGTAGGATTCACTACTTCCAAATTAAGGATGACATCATGCGTAAGGCGAGGGACCACGATGTTATTGACTAATGGGTCTGATGTCCTTCTCTTGTCTGACCTCTCACGCTTCACCCTGGCTAAACGGAGGGCTCTGCGCCCCCTCCTGGAGGTGTTGCGGGAAAATGAGATCCCCTACAACTGGGGTTATCCATTTCAATTACAAGTACGCAGTGACAAAGGATTGATAATTTTGAGATCCCCGTCAGATCTCCAGAACTTCACCGCTCAACTGGGCCTACCCATGGTCACATTGGGAGACTGGCCTCGCCTTACTGCGTCTGACCTATGGGGCCCACGCCGTACTGGAGGACCCCCCGCCGGGTCGCTGAGAAAGAAGAAACGGGGCTCCCGCCGTAGACGTGCCTCCGTTACTCATGCTGATGACACTTGATCACCTAATTCAGACCTTATGATCACTACTGCCCTTTTTCTCTTTTTGCTTTCTTGCCGCCTACATTGTCCCTCCATGTTGCCGGACTCCCACGGGGGGCTTGGTCGTGACTTTGCTTTAGTCTGTTTATTATGGATGGATTAGAGCCGAATGTTTCGTAGTGGTGACATTTCTATTTATGAATGTCCACCTACTTCAATTGACTCCTTATGTACTGTGCTCAACTGTTGCACTACCGCATTACTGTGCTAATGTTATTCTATGTTGGCTAACGCCGCTCTTTCTCCTGAAATGTGACTTTTGATGATACCCCTTCGGGGGCTTGTTGTGACTCTGCTGATTTCGACAAATGTACTTGGCCCATGATCCGCTGTTATGTTCGTTAACAATGTTTATGTTACCAGGGTCATGGGCCTATTGGGTAGAGTTGGATTTTTTCTTTTTTGCTGCAGGGGTTCGGCTGGTTGCTCTCTGCTCAATCACCTCCCCACTAGGGTGTGTCTCTGACACTACTTCTCAGAGTTTTCTCTGATATTGTCCTGTACCCTTGAGGCCTAGTGGCTTCCTGGTTTTTCTCTTTCTTTTTGGTCGGAACCCTGTCTTCCGGCTGAACTACTCTCTTTCCTTGGTGCTTTACTTTCTCTGTTTCCATCTCTCCCCACTTCCCACCCCTCCCACTCCTTTCCGACCCGATTGTACCACCCGCAGGCCCGATAGTTCCTATGGCATCCCTACAACTCTGCTCGCTTAATGTCAGGGGGTTTAATGTCCCAGAAAAGCGATCGAAGGTTTTATACGGTATGCATAAGAAACGGGTTGACATACTTCTGCTGCAGGAGACACATTTCCGATCAGACAGAATCCCTAAGCTTAACCATAGATACTACACACAGTGGTTCCATGGAAGTAACTCTGACTCCAAGTCTAAAGGAGTCAGCATTGCATTGCACAAGTCTTTACAGGCTCAGGTAGTTGCCTCTAAAGCTGATTCTAATGGTCGATTTGTGTTTTTGAAGCTTAAAATTGCCCATGATTTGTTCACCATAGCTAACATTTATCTTCCCAATCAAGACCAGGTCCGAGCGTGCAGAAAGTACCTACAGGACCTCTCGGCCTTTGCGGAAGGCTATGTGATTATGGGAGGGACTTCAATATGGTGTTGGACCGCGCTGTGGACTCCTCTTCGGGCAGGTCGGCGGTGTCCCTCTCACAGCTGGAGAGATTACAGCGGGCCCTGACAGACTCAAGGTTGGTAGATGTATGGAGGTTACTACACCCCACTACCCGGGATTATACCTACTTCTCCACAGTTCATAATTCCTATAGTAGATTGGATTATTTTTTGGTCAGCCACGGGCTCCTGTCTCTTGACCCAAAGTCTGACATCGACACGATGTTGTGGTCAGACCATGCCCCAGTTTTGCTCTCCCTTCGGCTGCCGAGCCTTTCTCCGAGAGAATGGACCTGGTCCTTAAACCCTGGTCTCCTTGGAGATCTAACGTGTCAGGCGGCCGTGCGAACAGCAATCTCGGACTTTCTAGATTTTCACAAACATGACCCCACGGCCATCCCATACCAATGGGAGGCTTTGAAAGGAGTTATATGGGGAGTATTCATACAACAGGGGGCCCGGCTGAAGAGAGAGAGGGAGACTAACATTGTGGGTTTGTTGACTTGTATCCAAACTCTGGAGTTGGATCATAAACGGACTAGAGATGCTGGGGTGCTGCCTGATCTCCTCCGGGCACGCTGTTAGTTGATTGCCTTGTTGGACACGACGTTAGCACGACAGAGGGACCGCTTTCATAAATTTCTGTACAAGTACTCTGATAAACCCGGAGAGCTCTGGCGAGGTTTTTGCACCCCCGTGCCCCCACCACTTATATCCCTACCATAAGGTCTGCTGCGGGTGAACTGGTCCATTTTCCAGAGGAGATTGTGGACTCATTCAGAGCATATTATGACTCTCTCTACAATTTAAGCGGCCCGTTGTCTGATATGTCCCCTTCCGAGTTTCAAGCACGGGTGGACGACTACATCCGGGATACTGAGCTCCCGCCTATGTCGGTGGAGGAGTCTGAGGCCCTGGAGAGTCCCCTCTCGGAACAGGAGGTTTTAGACACAATAAAATCTTTGGCTAATGGTAAAAGCCCTGGTCCTGACGGATTCTCCGCCGCCTTCTATAAGTTATATGCGAATTCTCTGGTCCCCTTCATGACCAAACTGTTTAACTCCATCTCGCCCAGCTGCCCCTTTGCCCCCCAAACGCTGATGGCCACAATCACCGTGATTCCTAAACCGGGAAAAGATCCCCTATTATGTGCAAGCTATAGGCCCATATCCCTCATTAATGTGGATGTGAAGGTGTTCGCGAAAGTGTTAGCTGGTAGAATGAACCCTATTCTCCCTGGGTCCATCCATAGTGATCAGGTGGGCTTTGTGTCACACAGGGAGGCCAAGGATAACACGGTGAAGACATTGCTTCTAACTTCGTACATGCGCACGGGGAAGGTACCAGCATGCTTATTATCTATTGACGCTGAGAAGGCGTTTGATCGCCTAGGCTGGACCTTTCTACGTGCCTCCCTGAAGCAACTGGGAGTGGGACCTACCATGTTAGAGAGGATTTTTGCTCTGTATCATAAGCCTACGGCCCGTCTTAGAGTGAATGGCACCCTTTCCCCGCCCATTGACATAAGAAACGGGACCCGTCAGGGTTGCCCCCTCTCCCCCTTACTTTATATCCTTGCGATGGAGCATCTGGCAGTGGCATTACGGAAGACACCTGATATTGAGGGACTACGGATTGGCCAACATGAGTTTAAGATATCCCTGTATGCGGATGATTTATTGCTATACATTGCCAACCCGACTGTGGCTTTCCCTGTACTCCTCAGGGAGTTCCGTAGGTTCGGGGAGGTCTCAAATTTTAGAGTCAACTACTCCAAGACGGAAGCGCTCAATATCTCCCTGCCTGATGATGTAGTCTCTCGGCTCCAGGCGTCCTTCTCTTTTAAGTGGCAGACCGATGCCTTAAAATATTTAGGAGTCTTAATACCCACTGACAATAGCGCAACATATGCTCTGAACTATGTCCCGCTCCTGCAGAAAACTATCTCAGACCTTAAACGGTATAGCAGACCTCAGCTATCTTGGTTCGGTCGGGTGGGAGTGATCAAAATGGATATTTTACCCCGATTCCTCTATCTCTTTCAGACAGCTCCAGTGCAGGTTCCGGATTGCTTTTTCAGGCGCCTGCAATCGGCTATCAATAGCTTTATTTGGGGTACTAGGAAACCACGGACTCGGTTCTCAGTACTAGTGAGACCCAAGACTAAAGGGGGGGTAGGCCTTCCTGATTTTAAACGTTATTATCAGGCAGTCTTGCTCTCTAGGATTGTCGATTGGAGGTTCATTGATGCTCATAAACAGTGGGTGCTCTTGGAGAAACTTTTATCGCCCTCTTCTTTATACTGGCTGCCTTGGCTGGGGGTGACCGGACGCCCACCTGTGTCGAGTTTTGCTCCACTCACACAGATTGTTTTGAAGTTTTGGGATAGATCCTATGTGAAATTACACCTGACCTCTCGACTGAGCAGACTGAGTCCCCTTTTTGACAATCCGGCCTTTCCCCCAGCAATGAATAGGTCTACGTATTTGTGTTGGTCACGACTTGATGGGGTGGGACTGGGTCAGGTGAGGGATAAGCTTGTGGGGCTCTCCAGCGTGCGGGGTGTTACGGGGCCCTGGTCTTACGACACCGCTGTCCTGGCTAGAGTTTCTGCAATTGCGAAGCTTTCTCTCCAGTGAGCCGATGGGGGCGCTGACGCCATTTGAGTCCCTGATGCTCCCTACCGAGGGTCCCTCACGTGGTTTCGGTGCTCTATGGCCTGGTCTTGAATTCACTTCCCCCTACCACACTTGGATTTATGGAGGCTTGGGAGAGGGACCTGGGGATCACCTTTTCTGAGGCGGATAGTTTGAAAATCTTTACTCTTGCACATAAGATGACAATGTCCAGTCAGGCGCAGGAGAGGAATTATAAATTACTGACACGCTGGTACAGGTGTCCCACCCTTCTCCACAGGATTAACCCCGAGATCTCGGACGCCTGCTGGAGATGTGGCTCTGCCACGGGCTCTATGCTTCATATTTGGTGGTCCTGTGGTCCCCTGCAACCCTTCTGGAACTCAGTTTTCGATGCCTTTCATTTGATGACTGGGGTCCGTCATGAACCATCTCCCCAAATGGCCCTACTGTCCCTGATACCCAGTTCGATAGTTTCCGTCAAAAAGGGGATTCTGAGATTCTGCCTAATAGCTGCCAGATCAGTTATTCCCCGGCATTGGAGGTCCACTGAGGTCCCCTCCACGGTGGAATGGATAGCTGAAATGGATAGATTACATCGTCTGGAGTCACTGGTGGCGGGTGATGGTGATGCCGCACATGAACAGGGACGCACCTGGTTCCTCTGGCAGTCCTTCAAGGAGAACACAGGGTTCCTTACTTGGCTGCGTACATATTCGTAATTGTCAACTCGTGGGCGTTTAAATTGCTGGGTCTCCCTTACCCCCCCTCTCCTTCCTTACTCCCCTTCTCCCCTACCCCTTTTTTCTCTCTTTCTCTCCTCTTATTTCCACAATTGCCTTTTCATAGGTTCTGTATTCTATATATAAGGTCCTTGTCCAGAGGTGATTCCTAAGATGGGAAACATGTACCCTTTAGGTGCTAGTGTCCTTATTGGACTACTCCTGTGCTGCGCTCTTCGGGAAGTAATGTATCTCTGTATTAAGCCCTGGACATTGTACTGGTTCTTTCTATTGTTTTTACCGTTGAAAATCTCAATAAATATATTTACTGAAAAAAAAAAGGGGTTTTTGTTGCTAGACGTGATGAGAAACGTGGATAAACTCTTCACAGGGATTATTAAATACAATAAATACCTGGAAAGTGGAATTAAATCATGCTCAACTCTGCAAAGCCAAATAATGCAGCTATCCCTTCCCTTTAAAGGGTATGAGTCAGTAAGATTACCCATCCAAACTACACAAGTGTGAATGCAGAACTTTGAAAGCTAAACCCGTTGACATCTTTATATCTTCTATCTGTTGCTGCATTCCCAAGAAATTAATGTTTTAGATAGGATACAAATCAGGCGTTAAGTGCTTTTGGCATGACCGAGCACCTCCCAAGCCTCTGTTTTCCGATCACCAGCCTTTATAGCTTGATTGATAGCTCATTGTGTGATTTCCTTGCTTGACATCACACAGATCGTGAGCTAGTAATCAAGTTACAGAGGCTGCGGGCTGGTCAGGGAAACAGTCTGGGGAGGCAGAGGCTCAAGAACGGCTGTGTCATACCAAAAGCACTTAATATCTCCTTTGCATATGAATTAACATGCAGATTTGTTGGAAATGTAGCAACACATAGAAGATATAAAGGGGTCACTGGTTTAGCTTTATCAGACCGGTATACCCATGTATCTAGTTTTGGAGTGGAGGTGGGGGTTTGATCTTATTGACAGATTACAAAGATTTAGTTAAAGGTAAAGAAAGTCAGGAGCCAAAAATAATTTTTTCTTTTCTTTTATATACATTTTAGCATCATCTCAACATGCAGAACAATCATATTATAATCATAACATTCTTATTATACATCTGAAACAATCAATCGCCAGGTCACAGCATCGAACGTAAACAGATTCCTCAGTGAACCCAATTCCATCAACTATTTTGCCTGAGCGTAAAGTGAAACGGTCAAAACATTAAGTTAAAAAATACAAATAATAATTTTGTAGCCAGTGTTAAATCAGGTCCGATGAAGGCGCGAAACGCTGCGTACTGCAGACATTGGAGCCCGGTCTCTCGGATAAGGCATCATATGTTATATACCGCCACACAGTGCAATGTAATAAAGTATACACACAGCTTCTTATTCATTAGAAACAAGTTTAAATTAACAGGTTTAAATTGCAAGAAATAGTTTTCGATCTGTAAATTCCCAGCTCAGTTCTTGCAGGCAGTAAATTTCCCTTGTCTTCGCAATCACTGTATTGTAATATTAGATATCAGTGGTGGGACCGTGATGGGTCCCTGTGGCCCCCCAGGTTCACACCAAGCTGCACTAGGCAGTGGATATGTGTCAGCAGGACTACATCATTTCCATGGAATCCTCGGCCAGGTTGAACTTTTCTTGTGTGACTTTTGTGATCCCTTTAGATAAGCGGTGGCAGGGTGCTGAAAAGCCGCTTATTTCCCTATAACTCCTATGTCTCAGTATTGACTATATTATATCTGCATCTACAGTTACTTGTGTGATGTTAAAGGGGTTTGTCTCAACTTCTTAATTTGGTAAAATTGTAAAGAGCTTGTAAATACAATCTACCTCTTATTAAAGATCTCGAAATCGGATGGATTTAGAATTTCTAGTTTACTTCTCATTGCCTACATTTCTGGCCACATTTGCAGTGTCAGCAGCGGTCAGTTTTCTTGGTAAGGAGCACGGCCGGCCGGATCCATCCGACGTCTGTTTCCCTGCGCTCACCGATGCTGCAGAATTAACACAACCTCTGCTTGCACCATGGCAGATTGCATAGTTCAGTCCGGTAACAACAGGTCCTATCAATGTTCATGAATGCACCACCCCTAGCAAGCAGGAAGCCAAAAATGCACCCCAGATCCTAAAGACAGATTAGACAACCCCTTTAAGAAGAGTAGAGAGCATCACTGACCGCTTTATTGTAATGTACACTGTAGAGTAAGGCAAGTCCCTATTTTTTGCATGCGTTTCATATACATTAAGGCTGGTTTCACACTACCATTTTTTTGGAATCAGGGTGAACCCAGCTGAAACTGTATGCACCCGCATTTGTTTTCTTCAAACGCAGGAATATGCGGGGCACCTGGTTGTGTACGGTTCCAGCCATATCTGCATGTCAATGGTTTGTGGCCGTAAACAAAAATGCTAAATGTTATGACTACGTTTAAAACCCGGAAGCGCCCAGATCCGTCGCTATACGTCTGGCATTAAAATGGAGCTCTATGGAACCCAGATCCCGCTGATCCAGATGTGAGATTTTGGACTGAGCATGCCCAGAAGTCAGTTTCATATGACACACACTAGGGGCGCGTGTCATTTTTCACCAGATCTGTGAAAAACGTATACAACTGGATATTCCCTGCACCGGTATTATGCCGGATCCATCAGGTAATAATACTGGGTCGGGAGCATCCAGTTGCATCAGGTTTTACAATTTGTGGTGTGAAAAGTGGAGCGAAACCGGCCTAAGTGGATTTAGTCTGAGTGGTGGTGGTTTACTTCTAGGTTTCCTTGATCATTTTATCTTTGCAACTTTGCATGCACTGACTTTGCATGTATGATTCTACAAGCAGCTGCAGTGTAAAGCATGGATAAAAGCAGCCTGATGAGGCAGTAGGTGTGATTTAGACTATGTAGCTAAGCTGGAGTCACTGATTAGATCTGCATTCTGCTTGGAAAACTAAGTTTTTCATGAATCTTCAAACAACAACATGTGAACAAAGCCGTAGGTTGGGGCTGGCGTTGTCTCTCCAGAAGCTGTGAGACCTATGCTCCCTTTTTTGTCACACAAGGCACAATGGGTGATATGCAGTAGGACATTATAAATTGAGCCTACTTCACTATGGAAACGTGCTAAATGCATTTTCAAGCTGGGATTTAGATACCGCCATGGGCACCAACATAACCCTTCACTCCGTCTGCTGTAAACTATTGAAGTGCAATACCAGTCTACTGTGAATTATCAAATAGCAATATTTTTGGCAGTGCATACAAAAGTTAGATGAAAAAAAGAATAGCTAAAGAAGAAGTATCTCTTTTATTAGTACGATGAACAGCTACTTTGCAACCTCCGTTTTAGCAGACTAGGTATCCTTATATTGTAATGTAATACTAGCTTGTATTATTTTAAGTAGGCATAGCTGTGATATAAGGAAGCTTAAGACCACCTGGACTCGAGCCACTTACAGAAATGACTGACTGAATAATCAGCTATGTGCCATAGGGAAAAAGAGCAAGACCTGGGACTGCATTATGAAAGGGAATTACTTAGTAGGGTGCTTAGATGATGACTTAAGGGTATGTGCACACGATATGGAGGCACCGTGTCCTGGATGCCGTGCCTCCGGACCTGAGTAAAGCCGTGGGTGAGCACAGGGTGAGCGCAGCCGCTCGATGCAGGGCGCTTCTCCCTGCATTCACCCGTTGGAGATCGCTCCTGATTCGGCAGCATAAAATTGACATAATGCAGAGAAGCAACGGGCCGGAAAGTCTCCCACATGTCACTTAATGCTGCGGAGTAAAAAAGCACAATGGGCACAAGATTTCTATAAATCCCATCCACTGTGCTTGTACTCTAATGCAGCGTTATGGACACAGCGCAAGCACACTGCGTCTATAATGTTGCAAACACGGACCGTGTGCATGCAGCCTTATGATCACCAAGGTCTTCATATCTACATAACAGCCAGACATTCCGAAGTTCCATCAATATCTGTGTATTATAATGCAGGCACCATCTACAGCCACACACGTAGTAATTGCGATTCTATAAGAGGCTATAAACAGAAAACAATATCTCAGCGTCATCTTTATTTAGCACCTTGTTAAAATCTGGTAACCCTGACCTGGATATCCTCATCCACTCCTGTTTTGCACCATATAATCCGAATAAATCCCTGATTCATCATTGACGCCCTTAACGAAAGTCTCTTCTTGGTTTCCTGTTTGCACCCAATTCTTTATTCCATTGGTGCCTTTTTATGTCTAATCATCTCCCCCTTGTTATAGTTTTATGTAACTTTCTCAAAAGTCGCATCTTTTAGGTTATTTTGAAATGTATTTTTTTTTCCCCCAAAAAATAAAATGGTTAAAGCCTTTTTCCTGTCTTTTCTGAAGTCCCCAGTGGCTAATCAGCCTATTGCGGCTCCAGTGACTCCTCTCTACGCCCTGCCCCTTTGCCCCTAAGCAGGGGGGTCTCATTTCTAAAAGTCTGAACTTCTTTTTACCTTGTTACAATTTTATATCCTTTTTCAATGAAGTAAAACAGTGCTCAGTGGTACAGCTCCCCTAGTGGTTAGAATAAGATTTTTTCTGTTTTAGCCACAGAATATATATATTTACACTATAAAATGCCCCAAGTAATCAACCTTTACTTAGGACGTCTGATCTAAGGAGACCTAACTTAAAGGGACAGGCCAGGAAATTGAAGCCTGTGGTTGGAGACTGTTCAATCTCTGCTGTTTTAATGCATTTAAATGATTTACAGTAATGTTCTATTCGGTCACATGCACCCATATAGGAGGAGGATGTCTTACATTTGCAGGTGTACATACTATTTGGCTCCTTTTGCACATCATATGACAGGGAAAAAAAACAAAAAAAATAAAATCCCTTTGCTCCTCTTACTTTTGAATGCTAGATCTTATTCTCTAGTCACATACCTGACCTGATCTAAACACCAATTCTCCCATAGGAGAGCATGACTATACCCTGTACAGACACAGCAGCAGGTCTAGCTGAAGAACTACACAGAAGACGGCAGAATCGTGATTGCAGCTCTGGGTGCTATGTGAATACAGTATAAGGCATGCGTTCATCGTGAGCAGCACAAGATGAGTAAAGCTAATTATTATGTACAATCCACTATATCTGAGAATAAATCTAAATGCAGCTCATGGTGTGACTGTAGAATAAGATATAACTCAGGAAAAGTGATAGGATTGCAAATAACTTGTTACACTTAAGGGTACATGCTCATGATGTCCTAATTCTGATGGCAGACTTAATGAGGTTTTCCCAGGCAAAGTATTCAGTCTTTTTCCTCTGGCTGTTTCGCCATAGTGAACAGCAGCTTCAACACCGGCATATTTTTTTTTTCTAAAATTTAAACTAGAATGAGCGGGCGGCTTCTGCCCGAAAAACTAACTCTCAAGTGTTTACAAGAAGTAACTAAAGAAAGAACATGTGCACAGCAATGTTGTATTTCCATTGCTGTGCATTGTTATATATTGCATAAGTTTCGCAGTGCTTTTTCAGGCGGTACTTGCCTGAAGAAGACATTTTGTGCAAATACCCTAACAAACTGTTTTTCCGGTTTCACAAACTCCATCTTTCCTAGCCCAGTTTGCCTTACAAAGAAACTTTTCTAACTCACCCTACCCAGGTTCAGCACAGAGTTTAAACCGCTGCTCCCATGTCCTTTATTTTCTTATCACTGATGTCACATCAACAGCGCTGCAGCCAATCACTGAGTTCAGCGGCTCTGTCCAAGTTAATGTCAAACTGCTGAGCTCACTGATTAGCTGCAGTGCTGATGACGTGACATCAATGATGCAGACAATAAAGGACACAGGAGCAAGCGGGGGAGACTCAGCGCTGGACCCAGGAGGGGGAGTAAAGTACAGTTAACAAAAAAAAAGGTCCAGAAGGAAAGGGATGTTACAAACCCGAAAAGCCTATTTAGAAGGGGGTTGTCTGGTGTCACTCATTTCCACCTCAGAGCTGAGCAGTATGGTTGATGTTACGACCCACAAATCTACTGATGCATGTGTACTGTTCATTAGAATGATATACATACACAAAACTGGGGGAACAAGCATGCACCTTGGTAGGGGATGGCATGCACCTCGGCAGGAAGGGGGAGGGCACGTACCTCGGTAGGGACACACACCTCGGCAGGGGGGAGGGAATGCACCTTGGCAGGGGAACATACCTCGGCAGGGGGAAAGGGCACGCACCTCGGCAGGGGGGAGGGGCACGCACCTCGGCAGGGGCACACACCTCGGCATTGAGGAGGGGCACGCACCTCGGCAGGGGCACACACCTCAGCAGGGAGGAGGGGCACGCACCTCGGCAGAGGGAAGAGGCACGCACCTCGACAGGGGCACTCGGTGGTAACACATCAGCACTATTTACCTCCGATATGAAAGTAAATGAAGCCGGCCAATCATTTTTAAGCAGCATTGTACAAAAAATTTTACAAACTCTGAATGCAGCTCAGAATGTGACTGGTTTAGAATTATCAAACAATTTACCAGGTTAATCAATCCTAAGGTACCGTTACACGGCACGACGTTGGAACGATGTCGGGGGCGCGCAGTTGTTAAGGACATTGTTTTGACATCGTTGGTGAGATGTCACACGCCTAGATATCGTGGAAGACTCACCAACGATGTTGTGAGCAGGTATCATTCGCACAACCCAGCAAACGATCCCTGCTCATTGCTGTGAATGGGCAAAGTCGTGAACGACATCTTTATTGCGGTGTCACACTGATAAATGCAGCAGGTTGGCTGATCGTTGATCATCTGGTTTGAGAACATGTTCTCAAATCTGCGATCAGCAATCCAACGATTTATCGTTACAACTTGGCAGAGTCACACACAACAAGGTCGCAACGATGTCGCTGGAACGACTCCAAACCCATGACGTATCAGCGATGTCGTGCCGTGTAATTGGGCCTTTACACTTACAATCTGCAAAATTGCGAATACAGCTGTGGCTGTAAATGGAGTACAGGACAATTTATCTTAGGATCCAATGCAAAATAATGTAAATTATTTCTAAAATAATCAAAACAACACATAAAACAATTAGATTTGGAAATCAGCTCCGGGTAGGTGTAGGGGTTCGGCCACATTCTCGTTATGTTTAGAACCTACATCACAGATATAGAGGATCTCCCAACAGATACACAGATGGAAGGCTGCAACGTATACCATCATTAAGACATGCTGTAAAATATCGTGCCATCGTGTGTGTATAATATATATATATATCACACACACACACTACATATACATATAATATATTATATATATATATATATATATCACATACACACACACATATACCGTACACACACATACATATATTATGTTAAGTCTATGAGATACCATATATATGTGAACATATCCATAGGGCCACATATATCTGACAGAGGTGTATATACTACTACCCTGGTATGTGTGTTTCTGACTGTATACATTTGGATAGAGTGTATCCATGTATCCTGGCAAATTTCTAAATATATCACCTCTGTCAGATCAATGGAGCCCTATGGATATGTTTCGCATATATACTGGTACCTCATAGGCTCTAACCATGATATATATCTAGGTCAGAGCCGAAGATGTACCAGTATATATATATATAATATATATATATATATTATATATATATAATATATATATATATATATATATATTTATACACACACACACACACACACACAACACAATTACTATGGACCCGATATCTTACAGCATGTCTGAATGGTGGTATACACTGCAGTCTTCCATCACACATAACTGTTGGGAGGTGAATCCTCCATATCTGTGACCAAAGCCTAAAACATAACTCAAATAATAAGGCATGGGAGACGAAATCAATGAGTTTGGCAGATGAATGCACATGACACACAGAAGCAGCTGAATTCCGAGCACAGCTCTGGAGGTGAATAGTGTATGACGATGTAACTAATTCCCAAGTTACTCCAGTCATACACAGACTTAACCTGTAAAACAAGCCAATAAGTGTAAATGAACAGATAATCCTCTGCAGTAACGACCGCCTTCCTTCAGTCCTCAGATCCGGGTTGCTTCCCAGTAGTGATATTTTATAAAGAAATATGTATATTCATAAAGGAATCTTCTAAATGTTCCCAGATTCAGATATCTCCAGGCCTGTCCAAATCAGCATAAAGTTAATGTAAAACACACCTGCCCCTTTAAGGGAAAGTCATACTGGACAATAGTATTCATCACATCATAAATATAAAAAAAACTATCTCTCCCAGTGTATCCGCCTTATAGAAATATATACAGGACTATAAATATAGAACTCTAGCTGCTTATCTTCATTCTTTTCACGCTCAGATTCTTACAAAATTAGATTTCTTTCTCCTAAATCTACATTTCCACCTCGTTTTTACGAATCCAGAAAAATTTAGATTTATTTTATTCCTTTAATATGATGCAAAAAAAGAATGAGATCATAAATTATATCCTATTCCCATGGGGAAGCTCGGTAGGTAATGAGGACCTTCGCTATCCTGGCACCAGATACGTGCCACGTGCGCTCTTGTGGAAGATCAGTAGGTTCCCCCTGGCACCAGCGAAAAGGTCATAACGGACCCTTAAAATGTTGCAAAACAAAGCGCAGCGTTCTGCGTGGAGCAAGGCACTGTGAATGTGAATCCCGCATTTGCATAGGTCGTGGCGGAGGGCTGTGAAGGCTGGAGCCAGTTTTGCTCTCTTTGAGTTTTCGCGCATACCCACAGAGCTGACTGTAGGGGGCGCTGTTTGTCATTTAGAATAGCTGCAGGTCAAAGCGCACGAACACCTCCCCCGTTGGCACCTCGTGTAGCAGTAACGTTTGGTAGACGGGCCTTTGCTCTCTTGTTCAGACCTGATCTTCCCTACAGGAATTTCAGTGCGGCCCAGAAAATCTAAAAGAGAAGATATTACAGAGAAGTTAGAGACGATAATTTAGATCTTGTGAATGTGACTTAAAAGGAATCTGTCAGCAGGTTTTTATTATGTAATCTGACAGCAGCATGATGTAAGGGCAGATAGCCTGATTTCAGTGATGTGTCACTGGGCTGCTTGGTGCAGTTTCGATAGAATCCCTGTTTTATCTAGCAGTGCTTTCAAAGCTGTGCATTACCCCACCCACACCTCTGACTGCTTGCTTCTTAGCAAACTGTAAAATAGGGGTGGAGGCGGGATTACACAAATTTGCTGGACTACCAGGCATAAGACACCTAGTCCTGTACCGATGATCTCCTGCTGAAAAACACTGATCATATTCAAGCTACAGCAAGCTACTAAGCAAGTGAAACATCACTGGAAACAGGATCTCCGCCCCTCCATCATGCTGCTGCCAGATTAAAGGGAATCTGTCAAACAAAAATCCATATGTAAGTGATGTAATTTTCTAATTCCTTTCTCTAAGCTCTCTCTATTCATGTATTTCTATTATTTATAATTCCCTCCTATCCTGTGTAAACTTCAAAATAAAAGATTAATTCCACCTGTCAATCACAGTGAGGTCTCTGCTGCCCACTCCCCAAGGAATGACTATTCATGTATCACTACACTGCCCTGTCCTCTGATCAGTATGATGTGTGACTCACTGCAAACAGAGGAGAAAGGAGGGAGGGGAGGAGGTGTGTTCTCTCTGCAGTTCCGAGATCTTCATTCATTGTGTGTATCTGAGGCATGTGTGTTGTGCATGTGGAGATATTGCTATGTGATAAGAACATTTGATCATTTGCTCAGCAGAACACACATTACATGTATGCAGGAAAACGAATGTTCATAGAAACAGAAATCGTTTACAGATAGCACAGACTAGTGATGTTACTACAAGAGTTGTAGCACTAAACACCTCCCACCTCTCAACCCCCTCCCCAACAGCTTGCAGAAGCCTGAGATTCAGTGTAACTTCAGCGTGGGGAGGGACAGAATACCAGCTTGGAGAGGCGTGAATCACATTTACATACTGTGACTCAGAGGAATCAGGTCAATTACTTTTACAGCTGCCTGCAGGGTGTGCAGGTGCTTATAGCAAGAGAAGTACAAAGAGTACATGAATGATTTTTACATGTTCTGAAAGGTCTGCCCGAGCACTATTCAAATGTATTATTAGTATAATACTGAAAAATGACCTGACAAAGTCCCTTTAAATAGCAAAATACTGTTGACAGATTCCCTTTAAGGAGTCCTCAGTGAGTTATATACCAATGTAATCACTAAGGAACCTCAGCAGTAAGGTTAAAATCTCCCTGCAGCACTCCCTCATGGGAAATGAGAAATTACACTGTGCTCAGTAAAATGAATAGAACGTTGTATATACATGCTAAGTCCTCCACCACTATTCTCCAAGAACGGTGCAAGACCAGGCCCTCTTTTTGAGAGAGGTTCGATTCTTTCAGACATTTATGGCATATGATGTAGATGTATTAAATTGTTATATATGGGAATAAACTCCTTCAGAGATAACGAAAACCGGGCACTATCCGTGTTCAAGACTGGTTACAATCAATATTGTTGACTGATGACTGCAGCATTATGGAGGTGCACACTATATGCAAGTGCAAAAATCTTCAAAAGGAGAAAAGAAGACCAGTGGCACTCACCATCCGAAGTCTTGTGCTTTATTTACGGTTCCATATGTACATCAAGGAATTCATGTGGTGGGGGAGGGAGGTGCGTCGGATGTTGGACATCCACGCACCTCCCTCCCCCGCCGCATGAATTCCTTGATGTACATATGGAACCGTAAATAAAGCACAAGCTTTCGGATGGTGAGTGCCACTGGTCTTCTTTTCTCCTTTTGAAGATTATATATGGGAATACCCCCCTCAACTCAAAAATGACTTGTGTAGTTTGCCTAAAATATTTTGATGGCCAAAAACTTAGCCGCTGCTAAGGGAGAAAAAAATACAACATGGAGGCCATTGAGAATCATTGCTGTCCATCCAATAGATGAAGAGCGGGCGTCCACCATAACATTGTGGCTCCTAAGCAGGAGAGCGCCCTCTATCATTGTCCTCCAGCACAAGAACAGAAGTCGTCCTTAGAAGACAAGCCTTGTAAAGGAGATGTACAGTTTAAACTTGGAATTCAGAATTAATATAGAGTTCCTCCGTTCAGGGTCATGGTCTCTGGGCCAAAGAGAAGACTTGTTACAAAGAGGGTCCTCCTCACTGGAGGACCGGTCCTGTTCTGCATTATGCAGGCAGCCCATTGATATGAATGGGCAGAATGTAATACATCATTTCTCCTACTGGGGCGCTGTAGGAATACTTACTGCAGAGATTTCCCAAAAAATTTCAGCTGGTCAGTGGGAATTGCAGGAAGGGGGTCAATGAGTGATCCCATTAAGTCCTTTAAATAACTTTCAAATTGTATTTTTTGACAGCTAACAAGAAGAAGGAAAACACTTAGAGGAAAGGTGGTAATGTGAACAGGGCTGTTCACAAAATTTAGCAAGAGACAGAAATTTCATGGGACAAAGATGTAGAGGGTGAAAGACTACAGAGAGAGGAGGTCAGAGCACTGCAAGCAATGTGGATAAGGGGAATACAGGCGATGAAGACTCACCGTCGGGGGAAAACTGGTCCCGGTCGAACACGGTGATGCACAGCACGTCCTGGTACAGATCCTTCAGGAAGAACTGACAGTTGAAATTCCACTTTGGGTTGAGGGTATCGGAGATGGCGCGGCTGGTGTAACACTGGGAGCCCAGGGTGACCTCACAGTACGGATTACTCTTCCCTGTGTGACAAGACAACATGTCAGGATTAATGCCGACACCCCAGAGAGATGATCCACATCTAATATCGGCAATCACAAGGTCAGATGTATTCTGTGTTCTCAAGCTTTCCTGTTATTGAAGGAATTATTCACCGAAGACACCTTCTTGCTGAAACAGCTCCACACCTGTGCACAGGTTATGTCCAGTATTGCAGCTTAGCTCCATTGCCATAAATAGGACTGAGATGCAATAACTTGTTATGTTGTATTTCCAGTAAATCTCAACCGCTTCATAATGAACATTTCTGCTATTTCTTAAGTTGTGTTCCAATTCCTCACAATTGTGGATACATCTGCTTGCAGTCAGTAAAGGACAAAAAAGGATTATTGTGTGTACTCACGGTAAAATCTTTTTCTCTGAGCCATCATTGGGGGACACAGGACCATGGGTGTTATGCCGCTATCTCTAGGAGGCTGACACTAAGTGAATATGAAAACAAAGCTCCTCCCCTGCAGTATACACCCCTTGGCTTGGCCAGGCCCGATCAGTTTAGTGACCAAGCAGTAGGAGAACAATAAATACAGTTTAACCAATGCCCGAACCAGGCAGCAGGGTGGGTGCTGTCTCCCCCAATGATGGTTCAGAGAAAGATTTTACGGTGAGTAAACACAAAAATTCCTTTTTCTCATTCGCCTCATTGGGGGACACAGGACTATGGGATGTCCCAAATCAGTCCCTGGGTGGGAAAAGAACACACAACTCAAGGGAGAGAAAACAATTCTATACTTCTTGAGTGCCCTATGTGGAGAGGTGGGCCAATGCCATCTGCAGTACGCGTCTACCAAGGCTTGCATCTGCAGAGGCCTGGGTATGGACCTTATAATGCTTCACGAAGGTGTGTAGGCTGGACCAGGTCGCAGCCTTCCACACCTGTTCCGGGGATGCCTGGTGTCGAATGGCCCAGGATGCTCCAACCGCATGAGTGGAGTGGGCCTGTAGCCCGCTAGGAATGGGCACGTTCCTCAGCCGATATGCTTCCTGGATGGGAGAACATATCCACCGAGCCAGAGAGGCCTTAGAGGCTGCCATGCCCTTTCTATGGCCTTCCGGAAGAACGACCAGATTGGCCGTCTTGTGGAAGGGAGCTGTTCTAGAAATGTAATACCTGAGGGCTCTCACAAGGTCCAGAGTATGCAGAGCCTTTTCCACACAGTGCACTGGTGCCGGGCAAAAAGACGGAAGGATGTTGTCTTTGTTCAGGTGGAAGGAAGAGATTACCTTTAGAAGGAAAGTAGGAACTGGGTGCAGCACCAACTTATACTGATGAAAGGAAAGAGAGCGCAGCCAATTCTGAGACACATCTGATAAATGTTATTGCCACAAGGAAAACAACTTTACAAGGCAGGAGGGCGAGAGAGTTCTCTTAGAGGTTCAAAAGGTGGTCTTTTGAAGCACGTCCAGGACCAAATTAAGGTCCCATGATTCCAGCGATCTGCAGTAAGGAGGAACCAACCGAGATACTCCTTGGATGAAAGTTCTAACTTGAGGATGCGTCGCAAGCCTGCACTGGTAAAAGACCGAAAGAGCGGAGATCTGGCCTTTTAGGGAGCTCAGGGTTAAGCCCGATTCTTTTAGAAATGGCTGGCTACACCTCTGTGATGGGTGCTAGCTGCAAAAATACATAGCATTAATTAAGAATTATCCGCTGCACACCAACACTAAAAATTCTAACAAAGAAAGCGCTTACTGGCTAATGCGTATTAATGCATAGTGTGAACTGGAGCACAAGACATAGTAGAAAACTACTTGAAGCTATATATAAGGAATAACAAGAGAACTTAGCTGATGTAAAGCCATGACATCCGTGCCCGGAAACTGCGTCAAGGTCTCTCATTCTACCGGGTCCTACTCTATCGCCTTATGTCTGCAGTGTCAACTTGCGTATATGCCACTAAATGCAATTAAAAACCTGCCTATGGAGGGCGTGTCCAGGACCAAAGCTACACACTATGCATTAATACACATTAGCCAGTAAGCTCAT
>JARQOC010000001.1:32522526-32580026 GCA_033576535.1 Allobates femoralis | reverse complement strand
CAGTCATAGGGGAGATGAATGCACACTTATACCTGGCTTCAGTCATAGGAGAGATGAATGCACACACATAGCTGGCTTCAGTCATAGGGGAGGTGACAGCACACACATACCTGGCTTCAGTCATAGGGGAGATGAATGCACACACATACCTGGCTTCAGTCATAGGGGAGATGAATGCACACACATAGCTGGCTTCAGTCATAGGGGAGATGAATGCACACACATACCTAGCTTCAGTCATAGGGGAGGTGACAGCACACACATACCTGGCTTCAGTCATAGGGGAGATGAATGCACACACATACCTGGCTTCAGTCATAGGGGAGGTGACAGCACACACATACCAGGCTTCAGTCATAGGGGAGGTGACTGCGCACACATACCTGGCTTCAGTCATAGGGGAGATGAATGCACACACATAGCTGGCTTCAGTCATAGGGGAGATGAATGCACACACATAGCTGGCTTCAGTCATAGGGGAGGTGACAGCACACACATACCTGGCTTCAGTCATAGGGGAGATGAATGCACACACATACCTGGCTTCAGTCATAGGGGAGGTGACAGCACACACATACCAGGCTTCAGTCATAGGGGAGGTGAATGCACACACATAGCTGGCTTCAGTCATAGGGGAGGTGACAGCACACACATACCTGGCTTCAGTCATAGGGGAGATGAATGCACACACATATCTGGCTTCAGTCATAGGGGAGGTGACAGCAGACACATACCTGGCTTCAGTCATGGGGGAGATGACTGCACACACATACCTGACCTCAGTCATGGGGGAGGTGACTGCACACACATACCTGACCTCAGTCATAGGGGAGGTGACACATACCTGGCTTCAGTCATGGGGGACATGACTGCACACACATACCTGACCTCAGTCATGGGGGGGGAGCTTTTGGTCGCTGTCACTTAAGTTCACTCATTGATATTATTTGAATAATGTCACTTCCCATGTATTGTAATATATTGCTTCTCTGCAGTTATTCAGTAGAGCAGAATTGGGTTAAGGACCGGTGGTGATGTCACGACCATGTGACTGTAAAGGGTGAAGCTTGGCCCCACGTGTCCTTGACTTCAGGCCTGCTTAGTGCCACCCATTACTGTCACATGGTCGTGATATCACTACAGGTCCTTAAACTAATTCTGCTATACTGAATACCTGCATAGAAAGCAATCAATTATAATGCTCCGGGGGGTAGAAGGAGGGAAGGGGTGACAATTCAAATAGTGTCATGAATGAACTCGAGTGACAGTAACCAAAAGCTCCTCCCCGTGACTGGAGCCAGGTGTGTGTGCAGTCACCTCAGTCTTTTTTATTGATAAGTATGTGGAATTTTGTTTTTAGAAAACCATGATAGTGATGCATATTGCATCATTTAAAACACATTGGGGAAGGTTTAACGTCACAAAACGACAAGACAGATTCCCTTTAACCTTTAAAATTAGTGTTGTGGATCCATTGGATCCCAAGTGAGTTTGTTTTCGACATATTTCTGCAAGTATGGAAGGTAGGTGACCGTCCACTTTGGTTGCTTCCTCGCTATAATTACTTGTTTTTTCCTAGTACATAAATATAGATATTTATTTGGCTGATTACTAAAAATGTTATATTATCATTTAGCTAAAAAGAAAATCTGTCAGCAGGTGTTTTCTACCTCACCTGACAGCAGCATGATGAAGGCAAACAGACCCTGAATCCAACAATGTATCACTTAGATGTCTGAGTGCAGCACTTATGTCAGAGTTTTTATATTTAGCCATGTAGCAGAGCTCAGAAAGCTGCCCACGCCAGGCTCTGTATACAAAGTCTATAGACAGAGAGCTGCCCACGCCCACACCAGCCTCTGTATACAAAGTCTATAGACAGAGAGCTGCCCATGCCCACACCAGGCTCTGTATACAAAGTCTATAGACAGAGAGCTGCCCACACCCACACCAGGCTCTGTATACAAAGTCTATAGACAGAGACCTGCCCCCATCCACACTAGGCTCTGTATACAAAATCTATAGAAACTGAGCTGCTAATCCTAGCAGGGGGCTTACTGGACTAGCTGACCTCGTCGAGCAATGATAATCTCTGGCAGCTAAAACAAACATTGCAAGTGAACAGCAGCACATAGTGTGATGAGACATATGACTGAAATCTGTGTGTTAACCCTTACAGCATGCCATCTTCAGATTATAAGACTAAAACCTGATGATAGATTTTCTTTAAGTTCCTAAATAAAGCAAAAATTATTTTATAACATGTTATTTTTCAATATGAAATAAGGAGTCCCTTGGACCCATGTGACTAATAGTGTAAGTATTCTGGCACAACTAACCAAGGGTTAAGATGCATTCACAAGTTTGTAAAAGCCATGATTTCCAGACCAGCCATAGGTGTCACATATGGAATATGAAGGCGGCTCAGTTTGGCCCGATAAACCCCTGGACAGGTGCAGAAATCACTATTTGTGCATAGACTGTGAAATTCGCCTGATTGCAGCTTTACTCTGCATTTTTCCTTCCACAACCAGTGACCTCCCTAGATCGCACCTTTCATTAATGTTGTCTGTCCTCAGGGTGTACACCCGGTCTATGTGAGAGATGTGAAACACCGGCTCATCGCTCGACGGGTCACTCGGCAGCTTCACCAGAACTTCATTTAGGAAAATTGGCTAAAAGAAACAAAAAAATATATAATTATTACATATATATAAGTCTACAAAATTCTACCACATGTTCTGACATACGGCCACACACAGCGGTGATTGTGCCCTCCACGCTGGGCCTGTAACCCTTCACTTACAGTCTTGTACATCTTGTACTGGGCATTGGTCCTAGGGCTGAAGAGCTTGTCTGATCCAGAGGAGACGAACTGCTTCACCATGTACGTGAGGAGCAGGAAGTCATTGAAGAGGAATCCGTACAGCTCCTTGTTGCTCTTGGTCTTGTACATTTTGCCGCTGTGCAGGATCTTGCGGGGACCCAGGCAGTTCGTCAGGGAGTTAAAAGTGATCTGCTATAAAATGCAAAAAAACAAACTGTGTGACTGAGAGGATTCAGTAGTGGAAGTGGAAGGAAAGACGACAGTTACATGTTGGTCGGGGGGGACCGGACGTGGACAGAAATAGAGAGGAGCAAAAAGATTTGCAGGACCCGAGTTCTGGGGTCATGTCTGGAGCCTCAAGTTTCTGGCTAAAAGCCCTGAGAATCATCTACCTGCCGGTACCCCTGGCACATCTTCTGATAGGTAGGTCAGGTGTATCATCATTGTTGCAAAGTGACGTCGAACCAACCCTACTGATCAGAAGAAACACCGAGGCTATAGAAGGACCCTGGCAGCCACAGATCAGGGTCCTGCAAATCTTTTTGCTCAACTCCACAAATTAATTATATAATTCTATATTATGATGAACCACACACCTATGCGTCCCTATATCACACAGCGTGGCATAAGCCTCCCTATATCACACAGAGTGGCATACGCCTCCCTATGTCACACAGCGTGGCATATGCCTCCCTATATCACACAGCATTGCATACACCTCCCTATATCACACAGTGTGGCATACACCTCCCTATATCACACAGCGCGGCATACGCCTCCCTACATCACACAGCGTGGCCTACGCCTCCCTATATCACACAGCATTGCATACACCTCCCTATATCACACAGTGTGGCATACACCTCCCTATATCACACAGCGTGGCCTACTCCTCCCTATATCACACAACGTGGCATACGCCTCCCTATATCACAGCGTGGCATACGCCTCCCTATATCACACAGTGTGGCATACGCCTCCCTATATCACACAACGTGGCATACACCTCCCTATATCACACAGCATGGCATACGCCTCCCTATATCACACAGCGTGGCATACGCCTCCCTATATCACACAGTGTGGCATACGCCTCCCTATATCACACAGTGTGGCATACGCCTCCCTATATCACACAGCGTGGCATACGCCTCCCTATATCACACAGCGTGGCATACGCCTCCTATATCACACAGCGTGGCATACGCCTCCCTATATCACACAGCGTGGCATACGCCTCCCTATATCACACAGCGTGGCATACGCCTCCCTATATCACACAGCGTGGCATACGCCTCCCTATATCACACAGCGTGGCATACGCCTCCCTATACCACACAGCGTGGCATATGCTTCCCTATATAACACAGATCGACATACACCTCCCTATATCAAACCTCGTAGAATACGCCTCCCTATATCACACATTGCGGCATATGAATCCCTATATAACACATCGCGGCATACGCCTCCCTATATCACAAAGTGCACTATATGCCTCGCTATAACACACAGTGCACCATACGCCTCACTGTCACATACTACATACTTCCAACGCAAATTTGAGTGCCTTCAAAGCATATAATAGACTCTGTTTCATCAATATGATGGCACATATGTTACCCAGAGGATATATGTCAAGGCAGCTCAACTATTGCCTTACCTCAGTTAGTCCATCACACTGCACATGTGCCTGTATCCACTCAAGCTTATCCGAATTATCCTTTTCTCGAACGCCTTCGTTAACCTGAGAGCACAGCTCCTCGGACCGCTCCAGAGCCTCCCTCAGATGACTATGGTCGCGGTGATGTTCCGGTGTGTTCTCTAGAATCTGGTGGAAACATTAGGATCAGAACTGAATGTGGATGATTGGGTTTATGGCCCATGAATGGACTAAGCTGGACACTCACGTTCTTCAGGATGAGAGGATACCGAGTTATCCTTTGCATAGGTTTGAGCAAGAAACTGGATAGAGGCATTCCCTTGCAGCGTGGGTCCGTAGCAAGTCTCTGTACAGCAAACAAACATATTAGACTAAGACATAAATTACTGCGAATTAATCATAGTATCCTAAAAAGGGAGCCCCAAGCACAAAATGACTGTGCAACCCAAGCATAGGTGCTCACTGCACCCTAGATGTGGCCAAACTGTCCAGCACAACTTACCATCTACTGGTTTTCCATCCATCTATCTCCGACCTCCTCATCCTTGATTGACAGCCCTGGCTTTACAGGAGCCAGAAGAGGACGGAAATGGTAAACAAGTGGGTGTGAACAGGTCGAGCACCTGTGCTTGGTTTGTACAATCATTTTCTGCAAATAGATTCACTTTAGATGTCCATGCAACTTGATCTTATAGTATATTTTGGGCCTGATGGCTTTCTCCCACCTTGATGCATTAGAATGTCAAGGAGATGCCACAGGAACTTTCATAGAATCTTGGTGATCCCCACCACTCCCGTCCCATTAGTTGGTGTCCAGATCATACATAGTAGTCACTGTATAAAGCTCTTGGCCAAAGAATAAGGAGTCAAGGAGTGAAGTCACCATAACCAACCTTCAAAAAATCTTTAAACTCAGGAACTTCATCAGTTTTGGACTGCAATAGGGCGGCTCCATTCAGCTGGCAGCTGCAGAATCGGATATAAGCTTGCATATGTGACAGCTCCGTGACTAAGATGTCTCCGATCATCTCCACTGGCATCTTCTCCCCGCCGGTCTTTTTCCTCACACGTAGTGCCCTGCAAGTATGAAAACTTAATATATAGAGCCTCAAAAAACAGCTCTGCAGGTAAAGGGGTATGACAGCAAGCAGAGATCTTGATGCTGACGAGGACTCAATACTGAGTGTATATTTATTCTCTGCACATGGTCACTGATGTGAATGGTTTATAGGATTGATAAATTCTCTCTGAGTGGAGCCAAAGGGGTTTAATCTGGAACTTTTGAGCTTAGGCTGGTTTCACATAACGTTTTTGTGCCTGTCCGTGGGATCCGACTTTGCAAATAGCCATCTGATCTGCAGGATCCGTGTGGATCCTGCGGTCCCCTGTCTCTCCCTACTCCTGCCTCCTCCATCTTCTTCCCTCTCCTATGCTATGTTGTGCCCCCGCTATTCTTTGCTGTGCCCCCGCTATTCTATCCTCCTCTATCCCTATCGTGTCCCCTGTCCTCTCCCTGTGTGTAAAAAAATTAAAAAAAACTCCTCCGGGAGGATACATCACCTGTCACCGGCTCCAACGCTGCACACGATCAGGGCACAAGAGCCTGTGATGATGTAAGAGACCCGGTCAGCTGACGAGTCATGTGACCGGGTCTCTTACATCATCACAGGTCCTTCAGTCCTGATCGTGTGCAGCGTTGGAGCCGGTGACAGGTGATACATGGAGAGGACAGGGAAGAGGACAGGGGACAGGATAGGGATAGAGGAGGATAGAATAGCGGGGCACAGCAAAGAATAGCGGGGGCACAGCATATAGAATAGGAGAGGGAAGAAGATGGAGGAGAAGAAGCAGGGAAAGACAGGGGATACGGAGCCGACATCGGATCCGAGGTGAGCTCGGATCCGATGTCCATAGGCTCCCATGCTGTGGGCACTAGGATCAGCCTCGGATCAGCAGTGATCCGAGGCTGTCCGATGCGAGTCACGGACACAAAATCGTAGCAGGCTGCGATTTTGTGCCCGTGATTACATCGGATGGGATCGGATGGTGCCAAAATCGGATGCCAATAGTGGCACATCCGATCCCATCCGATTCCCATAGGGATACATGGGGTCCGATTTCGGATCCGACTGTATCCGTTTTGAAACGGATACAATCGGATGACCGAAAATCGTGATGTGAAAGCAGCCTTAGACTTCGTCTCACTTTTATCTTTAACATATTAGAACATTTTGACAATTTCTTCTGGCTCAGAAAACCTATTTTGAAATAAACGATAGTGGAATAAAACGTCTTGGCAATTTTTTTTTAACATATTCCAACCTCAATTACAGAGATAAGACCCCAGAATTCTGGGAGGGGGGGTGTACTCTTTCTCGTATACTACGTTGATCAACCATTAGGAAGAGTTGTCCTGCAGGGAAAATAAAAAGACACCCCCAGAAGGTCAGAACAAGATGCGTTCTTCTGTAAATTGTAATGATCGATAGCCATGCTCTCAGTCATAGGGTACCGTTACACATCGCAACATTGCATGCAATTTCACTGGAAATTTGCTGGTTGCAGTGAAATCATGGACACATTGTTACATTTGTACACGGCAACAAAATAGAACAATGTGTCCATGATTTCACTGCAACTAGTAAGTTGCAAGTGAAATTGCATGCAATGTTGTGACGTGTAACGGTACCCTTATGGCCACTTTACACACACCAACTTATCTGTCCAACTTCTGAACAACTTACTAGTTGCAGTGAAATCATGGATACATTGCTCCTTTTTGTGGCTGTGTACAAAATGGAGCAATGTGTCCATGATTTCACTGCAACTAGTAAGTTGTTTAGAAGTTGGACAGATAAGTTGGTGTGTGTAAAGTGGCCCTTAATCTACTGTGCAGAAGGGGGCAAAGCTGAGTGTAATTACAAACACATCCAGCTTCTAAATGACAGCAGTCAGTCTGTGATTACAAATGCAGCTGTTGCTCTCTTCCCACAGAGCTGTCAGCTCAGCTGAATCCACCTCCTGCCACACTGACAGCCAAGAGATGAAAGCTGAATTTGCAATATAACTCAGCTCTGCTGAATTCCCTTTTCCCCACACGGACTGCTGTAATGACAGCTACAAGAGCTGGTTTTAATCAAACTCAGATCTGCTGTACTTCCCTCACCCTACACTAACTGCCATGAGATGAAAAATGAAAGGCCAATCTCACTCAGCTCTGCTGAATTCCCTCTTCCCCACACTGACTGCAGTGAAATGAATGCTACAAGAGGTATTTGTAATCAAACTCAGGTTTGCTGTTTTGCCCTCCCTCCAAACTGACTGTTGCGAGATGAGAGCTGAAGGTTCAATCTCAATCAGCTCTGCTGAATTCCTCCATCCCAATATTAACTGCTGGGAGATGAAAGCTACAAGGGGTGTTTGTAATCAAACTCTGGTCTGCTGTACTCCCCTCCTCCACACTGACTGCCACGAGATGAAAAATGAAAGGGCAATCTTACTCATCTCTGCTGAATTCCCTCTTCCCCACACTGACTGCTCTTAGATGAAATCTATAAGAGATGTTTGTAATCAAACTCAAGGTCTGCTGTACTCTCCTACCCCCACACTGACTGCCATGACATGAAAGATGTAAGTGCAATCTCACTCAGCTCTGCTGAACTCTCCCTTTTCCATACTGACTACTGTAAAATGAAAGCTCAAGAGGTATTTGTAATCAAACTCAGGTTTGCCATTCTCTCCTCACACTGACTACCATGAGATGAAAGTGCAGTCTCATTCAGTTATGCTGAATACCCTCTTCCCCACACTGACTGCTGTGAAATGAAAGCTACAAGAGGTGTTTGTAATCAAACTCAGGTTTGCTGTTCTCTCCTCACACTGACTACCATGAGATGAAAGTGCAGGCTCATTCAGTTATGCTGAATACCCTCTTCCCCACACTGACTGCTGTGAAATGAAAGCTACAAGAGGTGTTTGTAATCAAACTCAGGTTTGCTGTTTTGCCCTCCCTCTAAACTGACTGTTGCGAGATGAGAGCTGAAGGTTGAATCTCAATCAGCTCTGCTGAATTCCTCCATCCCAATATTCACTGCTGGGAGATGAAAGCTACAAGGGGTGTTTGTAATCAAACTCTGGTCTGCTGTACTCCCCTCCCCTCCTCCACACTGACTGCCACGAGATGAAAAATGAAAGGGCAATCTTACTCATCTCTGCTGCATTCCCTCTTCCCCACACTGACTGCTCTTAGATGAAATCTATAAGAGATGTTTGTAATCAAACTCAAGGTCTGCTGTACTCTCCTACCCCCACACTGACTGCCATGAGATAAAAGATGTAAGTGCAATCTCACTCAGCTCTGCTGAACTCTCCCTTTTCCATACTGACTACTGTAAAATGAAAGCTCAAGAGGTATTTGTAATCAAACTCAGGTTTGCCGTTCTCTCCTCACACTGACTACCATGAGATGAAAGTGCAGTCTCATTCAGTTATACTGAATACCCTCTTCCCCACACTGACTGCTGTGAAATAAAAGCTACAAGAGGTATTTGTAATCAAACTCAGGTTTGAGGTTTTCCTCTTCCCCCCACACTGACTGCTGGGAGATGACAGCTGAAGGTGTATGCACACTCAGCTCTACTCTATACTGCACTATACAGTACACTATACTACACTACATTAGTAGATGCAGAGATCAGGGCTGTCATTACACATCACAGGAGTAAGCATATTCTTCTGATCTTCTGGGGCGTGCTCCTCCTTACTCTGCATTATTCTTGCGCATGATTGGCCAACAGAACAATAGCAAATCCTCAACAACCACTGGCGCCTTTCCCAAGCAGCTATGCCAGGGGAAACTCATACCTAAAAGACACTCTGAAAATATTGCCTATAATGGTTTTCTAGTTTTAGAAAACACGTGTTCTCCGGTTGCTGTTTGTTTAAAAAAAAACTTAACTACGCTGTACCCCCTCTCCCTGGGTCTAGTGTTAAGGGGCTCTGAGTCACTTGTGCCATTACCTTGAGTAGAGATGCTGATGTCACTAATTAATTGCACAAAACTTGTACAAAAACAGACACAAATATAAAGTCAGGAGACTCAGTGTTGGACCTTGGGAGGGTAGGTAAAGAGAAGCTTGTTATTTTCCAGGGATCGCATACCAGATTTGGCATCTTGTTCTTCAATTACAACATTTGGGCATGTGGCCATTCCACTGGACACCACTGAGGTCAATACAAAGCTGTCACATGCCAGGGTCTAAATTACATGAATGAATGCCAAAATTACAGAGACTAGCGGACACCCAGAAGCAGAGGCACATGGGATCAATAAGGTGAATATTATCAAGTTGGATAAATTCTACCATTATAAGCTTTTGGTAAGAAATTTTAAGGACACTAGTTTCCACCCTGTTCTATGAAGGGTTCAAGAAACATGTAAACTCACTTCAGTAACTTTGTGTTGGACATGATGAGCTCCTTCCAGTTGACAAATATCATCCCCATTTCTACTTCATTAAGGACACCGGATTCTGCCATCGGCTTCTGAAACACCTAAAAGAAATCCATAAATACTAGCAGAAGGCCATGATAACATTCTTATTGCAAATACTCACAAGAACCAAGGAGAGGTAAAAAGAGGATTAAAGTGTGCTTCAGACAAATCCCCAACCCAAGGCTCACCTCAATTACAAGTTGAAGATCGTCCATGTATCTCTCCTCAGTCTGGATCAGCTCGTGTATATAGCCTTGCCTTTTTCTCTCCATGGGTTGCATGGTGTCCAACGACTGGAGGTCAGCACACCCTGCAAGGATACGATCATCACATAAGGCCTAATCATAGGGGTTTTGAAAAAATGAACTACAGATGTAGCAAAGGTTAACTTGACTTACAACACACCATCATGGTAACTTGTCAAAAATGTTTATTTTGCATTATACAAGTCATTGGATGATGTCAAGGTACTAAAGTACACTTTTTTGGCGCCATGAAATCTGAGTGAAGGTAATCTGTGCGCGATCTGTAGACGTTGCCTAAGTTAACAACCAATGGAAGCAAAGGGTATAACAATAATAGCATTCATCTATATCTGCCCATATCTATGCCAGTTGCTTGTCCCCTATGAAGACACTTTCTGGCAGCTGCAAGAATGGGAGTTGGGGGTTTACAAAAATGTTGATAATCTCTTCGACAGTAACATTTAAGTAGAGCAATCCTGCAAGGTCGCCTACGAGACCCCTTCCTTAACTCCCACACAATTACGGGGCACTGACGAGTTGTAAAGGAACCTAAGACGGCTGAAGGCCCACATCACTACCATCACAATGCTCATTTGAAGCTGAGACACAGTCTAGGCTTTATAGTACACTATATACTGAATTGCTGAATATTATAGTTAAAGTGCCTTAAAACAGTATTCATACCCCGTGAACATTTCCATAACAAACTAATGTATTTTATTGGGATTTTATTTGATATACCAACACTAAGTATAACAGTAATGACATGAAAAGGAAAATATACATGGTTTTCTTCGTATTTTAAAAATATGAATCGGCAAATTATTAAAATATTTAGCTCTCTGCGATACCCCTATATACAATCTTGAGTGACCAATTGCCTCTAGAAGTTACATTAGTAAATTGAGTCCACCTGGGTGTGATTTATTCTAAGTAGAACTACAGCTGTTCTGTGAAGGCCTCAGAGGTTTGTTTGAAACTATTAGGGATCAAACAGCATCATGAAAACCAAGGAACACACTAGTCAGGTCAGGGATAAAGTTACGGAGAAGAGTAAAGCAGGGTTAGGTTATAAAATAGCTCAAGCTCTGAACATCTCAAAGAGCACTGATCAATCCATCATCGAAAAATAGAAGGAGTGTCACACAACTGCAAATCTACAAAGACATGGTTGTCCACTTACACAGACACACCAAGTAAGGACAACACTAATTAGAGAAGAAGCCATGAAGCCCATGGTCACTGGAGGAGCGGTAGAGATCACAGCTCTGTGCACAGGACTATTAGTCATATACTCCAAAAATGTGGCCTACATAGAAGAGTGGCAAGAAGAAAGACATTTTTCAAAGAAAGACAGAAGAAGTCGTCCTGTTTGTAGTTTGTAAAAAGCCATCTAGGGGACACAGCGAGCATATGTAGAAGGTGCTGCAGTCAGATCAGCCCAACATAGTATTTTGCATTTTGCATTTAGCTCAAAACGTTCTATGTGTGGTGGAAAACTGATCCTGTACATCACCCTGAAAACACCATCCCCACCATCACACATGATGGGGAGGCTTTTCTTCAGCAGGGGCAGAAAGCTTGTCAGAGGTGATGGGAAGATGGATAGACCTAAATACAGGACAATCCTGGAGGAAAAGCTGTTAGAGGCTACAAAGCTACAAAACAAACAAACAAAAAAATCACTCAAAAAAGGCTGGGCTGCATCTACCCCAACAAAAAGAATAATAAAAACAAAATAAGTTTGGTTGTCTTTGCAATCATACTGACCTGGAGAATCAGGTTACTGGAGTAGTGATGAGCGTGCACTACTATGCTCGGTACTCAAAAGGAGCAGGTTGGATATTAGGATGGGCGCAACTCAAGTACCGAGTATTATGGATGACAATGGAAAACTCGAGCACTTTTCTGTTTCACGTACCAAGCACCCGAGCATGGTAGTGCTCACTCATCACTAGTTACCAGCTTATTTTCACTGCGAAATGAACAACAAGCATTTTGTTTTCCATTATTTCATCGCATTTTGATATTTTTTTCCACATTTTTCAACACATTATGAAGGGAAAATTAATTGTGTCAATCAAAAAGACAATGTGAAACACCCCCCCAAAAAAAAGCCTTAGTACCAAAAACCTAAACAGTCATTAGACAATGCTGTCAGTGAGGGATGGCGCCTGCTCTGAGTTTTTCTAGGTGGTCATATGATTTTTGTATGGTGGTTGTCTGCCATCTTGCTATTGTCCGCTTCTCGTATGATGACCATTGGGTGTCCGCCATCTTGCTATTGTCTGCTTCTCGTATGATGACCATTGGGTATCCGCCAGCTTGCTATTGTCTGCTTTTCGTATGATGACCAATGGGTGTCTGCCATCTTGCTATTGTCCACTTCTCATATGATGACCATTGGGTGTCCACCATCTTGCTATTGTCTGCTTCTCGTATGATGACCATTGGGTGTCTGCCAGCTTGCTATTGTCTGCTTGTCGTATGATGACCATTGGGTGTCCGCCATCTTGCTATTGTCTGCTTCTTATATGATGACCATTGGGTGTCCGCCAGCTTGCTATTGTCTGCTTCTCGTATGATGACCATTGGGTGTCCGCCAGCTTGCTATTGTCTGCTTCTCGTATGATGACCATTGGGTGTCCGCCATCTTGCTATTGTCCGCTTCTCATATGATGACTATTGGGTGCCGCCAGCTTGCTATTGTCCACTTCTCGTATGATGACCATTGGGTGTCCGCCAGCTTGCCATTGTCCACTTCTCGTATGATGACCATTGGGTGTCCGCCATCTTGATATTGTCCACTTGTCGTATGATGACCATTGGGTGTCCGCCATCTTGCTATTGTCTGCTTCTCATATGATGACCATTGGGTGTCTGCCATCTTGCTATTGTCCGCTTCTCATATGATGACCATTGGGTGTCCGCCATCTTACTATTGTTCACTTCTCGTATGATGACCAGTGGGTGTCCGCCATCTTGCCATTGTCCACTTCTCGTATGATGACCATTGGGTGTCCGCCAGCTTGCCATTGTTCACTTCTCGTATGATGACCATTGGGTGTCGCCATCTTGCTATTGTCCACTTCTCGTATGATGACTATTGGGTGTCCGCCAGCTTGCCATTGTTCACTTCTCGTATGATGACCATTGGGTGTCCGCCATTTGCCATTGTCCACTTCTCATATGATGACCATTGGGTGTCCGCCATCTTGCTATTGTCCACTTCTCGTATGATGACCATACAATGATCACATAGAAAGCAAAGTGAGTGCCGAGTTATACTAGGATGACTTAGCTATGATCCTTGGGTTCAGGATTTGGTTATTCTCATTCAAAGGATCGGTTATCAATTGCAGAAGGCTAGGAGGAGCCCACACTGCCTGATCCATATGGAGCCACAGTTGTGCATGCACCATTATTCTCATTCTAATCCGTGTACAGCGTTCAACTATAGGCAGAGGTCACATAAAAATGAATGAAGCCAATGTGGACTTATGTTTTCACCAATCTGTGGCCCACAAGCACTGACAAAGCTACAGCCCCCAGCGTGATCATCATGGTCGGCATTACATAAGCTGTATCTTTGCTCTTCTCAGGACAATACAGGAGGATCAGCCATCGTTAGTCACAATTTTACAATCACAAACGTTTGATGACTCGACAAGAAATGTGAGCGATGACGTCCTGGAATGCAGCTGAGCCACGTCTTATAATTAATGACTTTATTATCAGGCTGAAATGGCAACGATTATTTATCTCAATGGACAAAAATAATGGTGATGGCACGTTGTGGCCTCTGCAGGTAAAGAATGAGCAGCATTAATTGGTTGCTATTAGCAAAAAAAATACAATGTCTTCTTCAGATAGTCACCAAAGTAATTTCTCTTCTCCATTATTTAAACGGGTCATCTATTGTAACTGTCCCCTTAACAGATGTGTAGGGGTAGTATCCAGCAGGAGCAGTAGCAATGCTACACATACTAGGCCTCATTTATTAAAACTGTCCAGGAAAATGTGTCTTTGTTGTCCATAGAAACCAATCAGAGCTCCGCTTTCATCTTGTAAACAGCTCTGGTAAAATGTAAGCTGCGATGTGATTGGCTGCCATGGGCAGGGACTGGAGTCAAGATTTATGGCAGAGAAACAATCAGATACATTACGAGACCACATCTTACTGAACCAGGAGCCTCACACTCCTCCTTGGCTCCTCATCAAGGTCGGCATGAAGATGGCGACTGGTCTTGATGAATTGGGACCAATGTGACAAGAGGCTTCTTTCCCCGACATAACATACTACAGCGAAGCGGCTGGTATGGATGATCTTGCTGATTAACCCCTTAAATGCAACTGTCACTCACTGACAGCACATTTAAGCCATATAACTCTTAGTGCATCCATTCAAGCAACCATATCCCTATGCCGTCACATGATTGCAGCATAATATGGGTTGGCATGGTAGCAGATATATATATATACCTGATGTTGCAATATTGGCAAAGCTATAGTCCCATATATATATATATATATATATTACACACACACACACAGATAGAGAAAAAGAGCTAGAGAGCGAGTAATACTGAAGCAAAACAATGATTTCGGTTTGTAGTTCCCAGGAAAACTACAAAAGAATGGAGAGAAACCCAAAAAAGTTCTTAAAAATAATATTTCAAACTAATCATCCCCCTCTTTGTCCAGTTGAAAGTAAATAAAAATAATATAATTAATAAAAAAAGGCAAGAAGCCAGCACTGCCTATCTGAGATTGCCGTGACGTGGCAGGGTGGCTCAAAGAATTGATCAATTGTTTGAAAAATCTCATTTTTAAAGTACAGTTACAAATTAATATGTGCATATGCACTTTTTGTACTGTATGCTGGCCATAGACAGCGCTGGCTTCTTGGCTTTTTTATTTGTTATTGGTTGGCGGTTGACCCCCACTTTTTGCCGCGCACACTTAGTTTTGTATGCCATTCTATCTATCTGTCTTTACTGTGATTGACCTAGGCCGCTGTACACCCACAGCCGCCCCACCCTCACCACAGGCTCTATTTGATTACATGCACATTATCTGGGCCTGCTCCACCCTCATTCATGGTCTGCTGGTTTGGCAGTGTGGGGGTCAGATCTGATAATGTCCGGATGTCAGTAGCATTTGCTGCACATGTTGGTCTGCCTTTATCTGCACTTACCGTTTTGGCTCCATGGAAGCAGTTCAGAAATGTTTCAGGTATGTGTTGCATCATTATGGAACTTCTTATAACCCTGCTGTACCCGTATGACTAATTGTGATATGTCATCGTTTGTGTCTACCCTCCAAATTGTAAAGCGCCATGTATCCTAATGGCGCTATATAAATACCTATTAATAATAATAATAATAATAATAATAGTATTCAGGAGGTCATAATGGCACAAGATATATATAAATACGTAGAGTAGCACAGCCCTATCTGAGATTGCCATGACGTGGCGGGGTGGCTCAAAGAATTGATCAAATGTTTGCTAAATCTCATTTTTAAAATACAGATATAAATTAAATATGTGCACATGCATTTTTTGTACTGCATGTTGACCATAGGCAGCGCTGGCTTCTTGGCTTTTTTTATGCATTAAAAAAATGCTTTAGAAAATATAAACAGAAATGCACAATAAAAACATAAAATTATTTAAAGTGAAAAAATGAAAATCCATATCATGACTAAGGATGGCTGAAACGTGTAGAGGCAGGAAACAGTGTGGATTTGGCACTTGCTGCAAATATGACATTTCAAAATAAAAACCTGAAATCTTTTTGGACAGAAAAAGAAAGAACTAAAAGAATACGCTTTCTTAAATCTGCACTAATACGTTGTTAAATTACCTTTGAATTTATGGCAGCATTCAGTCTTTTTAGGCAGGAGACTATAGGCATGGCACATCTAATATTGACAATCTGTGCCTGTTCTCCCTTGCAGTAGCTTCACATCTGTCAGATTGTGAAGGCATCTTCTGGGTACAACGCCCTCTTCAGGTTACCACAGACACTCAATAGGATTCAGGTCCAGGCAATCCCAAAACTTTGATCTTCTTCTGTAAACACCATTCTTTTGTTGATCTGGAGGTATTCTTTAGGTTGTTGCCAGGGTAAATGGTGAAATTCATCTTCATCTTCTTTACCAGGGGCCAGAAAGTTTTGTTGCACTATTGACTGATATTTGGAACTGCTCCTAATACTTAAATCTTGACCAAAGCATCAGTTCTAGCTACTTAGAAAGAGACTCCCCCACAGCATAAAGCTGTCTCCACCATGCTTTACTGTGGGTATGGTGTTCTTTTGGTGATGTTCAGTGTTGGCTTTTTACCAACCATACCTTTTTACCTTGTACCGTTTAGAATTATAGCCCAAAAGGTTCAACCTTTGTCTCCTGAGAGCATAGCACATTTTCCCAGATGATTTTGTCAGACTTGATTTAGGTTTTAGCAAAAAACAGACGGCTTGCGTGTTTTTCTTTGTAATCAAAGGCTTACACCTTGACACTCTAGTCCACAGGCCAGACATATTAAGAATACGGGAGATTGTTTTCACATGCAGTACACAATCAGTACTTGCCAGAAATTCCTGCAGCTCCTTCAATGTTCCTGTAGACCTTGTGGAAGCCTCCCAGATCAATTTCCTCTGGCCTTTTCATCAATTTTTGATGAACGGCCAGTTCTAGGTAATGTCACCTTTGTGCCAAATGTAAGAATTTCTTGCTAACTGTCTTCACAGGGTTCCATGGGAGAACACACTTACATCCTTTAGCTGTGTTATAAGCGGTTTAGGCATCATGCCTTGTGCTGTAAAAGGCAACTAAGAAAATGGCAGGAAAATCCTATTAGAGCAGCTAAATTTTATATTAAGTTAATCAGAATTATTTTAAATGACGGCAGGTGTGTACTGACCAGGGCTGTGGAGTTGGTAAGCCAAACATCTGACTGCAACTCCTCAATTTCCCTGAATCCAAGTCCCAATTCCACCCAAAATGGACACCGACTCCACAGCCCCGATACGGACTACTATTTAACGTGTCTAAATGAGGCCTAAAGGCCCCATCACACCTGGTGACGGGGCTGGAGATGTCGGCTGCGACTGGCGGGGGCGCACGTTTTTGGCGCCCCGCCAGTGTCACCGTCCCCCATTTACACGGGGCGACATCTCCAGCCCTGCGCCAGTGAGCTGTCAGGCGGTATCGCCGCCGGGGTGTCTGAAAACCCCAGCGGTGATGCAGTACAAAGGGAGCCTATGGCTCCCATCGCCTGACAGGTTGCCGGCGGCCGGTTACATGGGGCGATAAGTGCACATTTAAACCAGGCGACCTCCCGGCGGCGCCGACATCGCCCCTTTACATGATGCGACGTAGGGGCAATGTCACCGCCAATAGGCGACGTAGGGGCGTGGCCTATGTAACTGGCGGCGATGTCGCCCCATGTGACGGGGCCTTAAGTATTTGCCCACAAATCTGGAAAAATTTTAAACTAGTAAAATGCCAAGTATGTGCATGGCCCATGACGTGAATGGACGCATGGACTGCAGTCATGTCTATTTCCTCCATATGTCACTGGTGTAATCATCACAATGGTCGGATGATCTAAGAGGTATTGTATCAGATGTAGGGTTTATGTGGCTGCCTTCAGTATTTCATCCCCAGGTGTGACAACCCTAAACCCCAACATCTATTTAGGAATTGTATACAAAGCAATAAAAGATGAACATATCACCGCGCTGTCATCACTATCACAACAAAGATGTTTAGTCTGCAGGGAAAAGAATTTACAAGCTTTTTATATTATATTATGCTCATTGGCATTCACACAAGCCGCTGCTTTAATTATAGGTATTACTGACTTCATAATCATTAAATGACAGTATGCAGGACATGTGCTAATTAGGAGTGGTAATGCTCACAGGGAGGGGAATAACTTCACTTCCCAAACGGTATTTAGCATATACTATTATAAAGAATGTACTAGACAGGAGTACAATACTCCCCAGTGTACCAATTGGATAGTAACTTTTACCTTCTGTAATATTATATATTTTTATATAGCCCAACTACCGGACTTGACCATGTTGATCACTAGTACAATACATTCGATATAGCACAAGGGATTGTTTTTTTTGCAAAACAAGTTATAGTTCTAAACGACACTTAACTTTACCGTATTATGTACTGCAAGAAAAATGGAAAAGCAGAATCAATCTGGGGTGAAATAATGATAAATAACAAAACACATTTATCATCCATTGTTTTTTAGATTTAAATTTTTAATAATGACTGGGTTTATTTGGTGAAATTCCCACCCCACCCAAATGTAGTTTAGTGTTAATTCTGTCACAGTTCCGCCTCTCAATGTGTCTAGCACGTAATGAGTGAGTTTGCTGTAACTATGAAATCAGGGTGTGCTGTACTGTCAGTTTGGTGAGTGACAGCTCAATCGTCTAATCTGGTACTGGGGCGTGCTGAGTTATCGGTGTGTTGAGTGGCATCTCAGTCATCCAATCTGATGCTGGGAGGTGCTGGGTTAATCAGATAATCAGGTGTTCATTGTTCCCGGTGACTGCTCAGTTACTTAGTTGAGTAGATTCTCTCAGAACTCTGCCAGTAGTAGCATTCTGTTTAGTGGTGCTTGTTGGCCCATATTCCTGTGCGTGTTTGATTGATCTATTGCTGTGTGACCCTTGGACCTTGCTCTGACCATCCGTTTGTTTAGCCCCTTTGCCTTTATTCACCACCCTCTAGGTATTCTGACTCCGGTCCATGCCCTAACTATGCCTATCCCCTTAATCCTTGACATGCTCCCCAGTTACCTGACCCCGGAATGCTTGACTACTCTGCCTCACGACTTGTCATTAGTGACTAGCATCACATTACAACTAGCCGTGAACTTTTTTTTCTATTATTTCCACACCAGTGCATATACATTGTGATCAGGTGGCGAATCTAACCCAGATGGTTCAGGATCTTGCTGTGGAACACCAAAAACTAGAATCCTCACAGTCAAAGGGTCAGTTTTCTAGCACTATAGGCGCTTCCCACAGTTCTCCACTACTGACTGTAGTTATGATTCTGAACCTTCTGACGAGCAGTTAATCTCTCTCAAACCTGTGGTGGCTCTTCCTAATAAATTTAAAAGGAAGAAAGACCAGATTAGAATTTTCAGAGAGCATTGTAAACCATTTTTTACCTTGTAACCCCAGTCCTCAGGAAATTAGCCCCAGCAGGTGAAATGATTATGTCTCTATTGTGGGGGGGCCCTCAGACTCGGGTATTTTCTTAGTTTGCACTTGCCCTAGGACGCTCTTCTATTGATGCCTTAGTTTGACACAGGGATGATCTATGATGAACCTGACAGGGTCCAGGTGTCAGAGACAACAATCATAAACCTGACGCCGGGGGGCCACACTTCTGAGGACTATAGTTCCGAGTTTCAGCAATGGTCCTCTTACGTCCTGTGAAATAACTCTGCTCCAAGGTGCCTGTTTCACTAAGACCTTTCAGATACTTTTAAGAATGCTCTGGCGCTGCATACTTCACCTTGTTCCTTGGGGGAGACCATAACTCAGGATATTTGTATGGATCAAAAAGTTTTGGTACAGACGTGATGATTGACAGGAGGTTTTGGTCATATTTCCTGGGTTGGTCCACTTACCTGAAGCAGACCCTCAGGAAATAGGAGCAGCCAGATTAAGGGTCATTGAGAAGAGACATTGATGCCATCTCAGACTCTGCCTTCACTGTGGTCGTGCTGGACATTTCCTTAAGGACTGCTTGGCACACCCTCAAGTAAACAAGCTGTCAGTAAACCCCTAATTCTAGGAGATTATTGAGGAGGTCACCTAGACTTCTAGATACCTTTTTGACTCCTTAAATAAAGTGCTACTGATCGTGGCACTACTTTTCCAAAATCAGTCATTATTGAGTCTGCAGCCAATTTCACTATTTCAGGATTGGTTCTGAGACTAGGATTAATGCAGTTAGGTTGGAAGGACCCATTGATATTGTTGACATTGACAAGAGGCTGTTACTCAAGACTCTTGTCCAGCAGTTAATGGTGGAATTCACATGCAGTGGGGGGAACTCTTCATCCTGAGTCCATCTCCTGTTATTTATTGGATAATTCACCTACAGGGTTGGTGCCGGGAATTTGATGACTGCGAAGTCATAATCCTGTCATTATTAGTGTTAGAGCATTATTGTCAAGAAGAGTCCCTATTGTCATAAGAAATGTGTTAATTCTGTACAGGTTTTCTCTGCCAGTCTGGAGGGTCTGCCGGGTACCTGTAGGACTCTGGAGATGTGTTTTCCCAGCATCCTTATAATAGTGATATCAATGTTATCCCTAATGCCAAACTCCTGCAAGTTTGCCTGTATAATTTGTGTCGTGAACGTCTTGAAAGCATACATAAACTATAGTTTAAAGAAGGCTGATATTCATCCCCCCTCCCACCTATAGCAGCTGGATTTTTCTTTGTTAAAAAGAAAAATAGGGGTCTCAATCCTTGCCTCGATTTCCTTGAATTAAAAAAAATAATGGATAAGCCTACTTACCCACTTCCTATGTAACCTGCTTGCAGAAGCTAAATGGTATTCCAAACTTGATTTTAGAGGGGGTTGTAACTTGATACGTGTCTGCGAGGGGGATGAGTGGAAGACCGGATTTTTTGACTTGTGAGGGCCTAATTGGAAATCTTGTCGTGCCTTTTGGATTAACAAATGCACCAGCAGATTTTCAAAACTTTATGATTTATAGTTTTTCTGATTGTATTGCAAGGTTTATCGTAGTTTATCTGGATAATATTCTATTTATTTTCACCTGATCTGGATTCACTCCATGAAAATGTTAGTTTTGTTTTACAAACGCTTAGAGAAAATGATTTGTTCACGGTTTTGGAAAAATGTACTTTTTCTGTTCCTGGGGTTCATTGTATCAGCTGAAGGATTTAAGATGGATCCTAGGAAGGTAACTAATTGTGTCCAGGATTCGCCAATTACTACAGAAAACATGTTATGGCGGGTTTACACGTCGCGATATCGCAGTACAATTTCAATGAAAAGTCACGTGATTCGATCGTTGGACCCGATATCGTTCCTGCGTTGTATGGTGTGAATGTCCAATACGATGCAGGAACGACGTCAATGCGATATCGGGGATCGAATGAGCGTGCTATTCAATGCCCCGATATTGAAGGGAGATTGGAGCAGATCGTGCTGTGTAAACGCCCAATTACGATGCGATTTGAAACGTCACCCATTCACTCCCATGTTAACTATGCGATCCTGGGTTGGGAGGCGGAGACATCGCATGGACGTTGTATTTCGATATCGCAGCATGTAAACAGTCAATGCGATGCGGGTGAAACGTGCACTAATTGCGCGCTCCCGCGCCATTGAGTTGCGATATCGAAACGATATCGTGGCGTGTAAACCCACCATCAAGGGTTTCTCTCTGGTCGTCAAACCTCCTTCTGATCTCACACTTAAGGCAAATCTTAGCGGTTTGTTTGCCGGATGCTATTGGGGCATGAAATAAATTGAAAAAAATGTTTTATGTCTGCTCCTGTTCTTATTCAACCCGATCTACAGAAGCCATTGATTGTGTAGGTCAGTGTTTCTCAACTCCAGTCCTCAGGACCCACCAACAGATCTTGTTTTCAGGATTTCCTTAGTATTGCACAGGTGATGGTTTAATCACCTGCACTGGGGATAATTAAAACCCCTGTGCAATACTAAGGAAATCCTGAAAACACAATGTGTTGGTGGGTCCTGAGGACTGGGGTTGAGAAACACTGGTGTAGGTGGATGCCTCTGAAATCCGGACAGGGGCGGTTTTGTCTCACGGCCCAAAAACATTGACCCACTTGCGGCCATGTGCCTTTCTCTCTACTCAAAGAAATTTCTCATTTGCCACATTGGCCTTACTTTTCTTTAGATTCAATTTCTATATCACAATCAGGCTGGGGTCAAAAACACAAGGGCTGACGCTTTGCATCGATTCTGTTTCTCCTCCACAACCTCCACCCTCTATTCGATCTCAGGGTATTGTGGTTTCTATGATATCCTCTGAGTTGGAAGCAGAGATCAATGAAGCCCAGACGGCTCCCTCCACTACTACAGAGTCCAGAAACTAACACACGCTAAAGTCCGCTATAGCCGGTCGGACGTGAAATTGGTTCCATTGCCAATTCCATAAAGACCGTGGACTCATTTGTTCATGGAATTTATTACCGATTTGCCTTTGCTGGGAACACTTATTTAGATGGTAGCCAACTGACTCAGGAAACTAGCCGACTTTGTTCCGCTATCAGGGTTACCTAATGCCTTAACGGTTTCCAAGTTGTTAATCATATGATAAGGTTTCATGGAATCCTTCTGAACATTGTATTTTATAGGGGGGAAAAAGGGGAGCAATTGATCTCCAAATTTTGGAGAATTTATTGTACAAATTGGGGATTCGTTTGTCATTTTCCTCTGCTTAGCACCCTGAAACCAACAGTCAGACAGAGAGGACGAATCAGTGGTTGAAGCAAATTTGAAGATGTTTCATTGTGGCTCAGCGGGATGACTGGTCCTCATTTGCACCTCTTGAAGAGTTCACCTTAGACAGACCGTTTGTGTTCTGTTTTTGGTGCAGTTTCTGCACCAATAATGGATCCTCTTTTTGCAAGAGAAGCATCACAAACGCATAATCCTTTTTTTGCAGCTTTTTTGCTCCGTTTTCGAGGGACACAGAGACAAACATACACTTTCTTTCCTTCCCCGCGATTCCACTGTGATCTCCGGTGAGGTCTGCCATCCAATCATCAGCAGGTCCTGTCTGTGAGTAGTCTGTATGTTACTGTGGCGCCCCTGCGGACCGGTGGCCACAGTAAGTTACTGCAGCTGGGACTAGGAAGTCGGCCACTCCACACCAACACCCACTACATCCCCCAATCCCTAGACCTAGTACTCCATGTCAGGCAAGGGATAGAGGGGGGGAGCTAGGTGGAGGGTGGCAAGTTAGAGGAGAACCTAGTGAGGGGGCGGAAACTATCACACAAAACTAGAGCACACAAGACGACAACAACAGGAAGTGAGGAGTAGGAGATAGGAGAGAAGAAAAAAAACACACACCAAAAATGGATAAAAAAAATACCCAGTTTGAACATAGCCTAATAGTCAGGTAAATCAGTCCACTAGAACCATGCTTTTCTTTTGTAAGTATGGTTTTCATCCCATTTTGGTGATTTTTTTAGAATGAGTTTTGTGTGTCCTAGAGTAGATGAAGCCATAGAGAAACTAGAGAAACTCAGGGATGTCTGGAGGGAGGTTCAAAAAAATATTGGGGTGACACTACTTAGTCAAAAATGGAAGGTTGATATAGGAAGTGTTCGGCAGTCCCCATCGTCAAAGTTGAAGATAATACTTTTGGAACATAACCAAACCTTAAGTTGAAGGTGCCATCGACGAAGTTGGGTTCTAAATTTATTGGCCAGTACGAGATTCTGAAGGTGGTCAATCCAATTACCTTTAGATTGAAACTCCATCAATCTCTTCAAATCCGAAACATTTTCCACAGATCCCTGTTAAAAGAATTTGTCTTTTCAGCGTGGTCTCCCTCACCAGCAGCTACTCCTGTTTCAGTTCATGGGCATTTAGAGCAGGAGGTGCAGAGGATTGTGGGGCTCTCGGAAGGACCAGAGTTTACTCCAAGATCTGGTTCACTGAAAGGGATACAGGCCCGAGGTAAAATCCTGGGTTCTGGTGCTGTCCCTATTCCTCCACTCAATGACTCTAGGACAGAATGAGTAACTGAAGTCAGGGTGTACTGAGCTGTCAGTTTGCAGAGTAACAGCTCAGTCATCCAATCTGGTACTGGGTCATGCTGATCCGTCAGTGTGTTACCTTGGCAGTTTTCCCCAGACCTCTGCCAGTCGTAGCGTTCTGTTCACTGGTACTTGTTGGCCTGTATTACAGTGCTATTTTTGATTGATCTATTGCTGCCTGACCTTGGACCAATTTCTGACCATCTATTTGTTTATCCCCTTTGCTCTTATTTACTACCCTTCAGGTATTCTGACTCCGTACTATGACCCAAGTATGCTTCGGTTTATCCCCTTAATCCTTGATGTGCTCTCCAGATACCTGGTCCAGGAAGGCTTAACTAGAAATGCTTGGGGAGCATGATTCTTGAGGTCAATACAATTACAGCTATACCAAACTTATATTTCTTTCTGATCATTGTGTAATTGAGGCCCCATGAGAAATCTCCTAACATGCTGTGGCTGTGGCATATGCAACCTCAAGTTGGCATTTTTGTAATGATTTACCAGTCTCTGATGCTGATTGGCAGATGTAAATCAAGCTGGAAGTGCTCTGGGGCCATGTCAATGCACCTAGAATAAGCAGTCTCGTTGTTTGAAGGATTTTTTAAAATACTCTTTTGGTCCAGAATTTTTTAGTGCTGTACTGATTTTTTTAATGCACTCTTAGGCTGCATTCACACATTGAGTATTTTGCTGCGCTTTTTTACGCGCGCTTTTCAAAATACGCAATGTGCCTTTTGTCTGCCAGCAAAGTGAATGTGAAATTCACTTTGCAGTGCAGACATTGCGCAAAAATACGCACTGCGTTTTCAGGAAGAAAGCGCAGCTGCGTAAAGAATCGATATATCAATTCTTTACGCAGCTGCTCCTGCGTTTTCTCCCTGTGATGTCACAGAGGGGAGGAAGAATCCCGCTTCCTCCTCCCCTCTGACAGCTGTGGCCACCCATTAGATTTCACAGTGTATTAATATACACTGTGAAATCTAAATTAAACAAAAGCGAGTGAATGAAAAATAAAAAAGAATGAATACTTCACCTGTCCGACGCCTTTTCCAGTGTTCGGTCTCCGGTTCCGAGTGGGATGTCTTCTGACAGGACCTGTGGTGACGTCAGAGGGGCGTTCCCGGGCACTCGCGGTCATGTGATACATATCATATGACCGCGAGCAGCCAATCAGCGCTGGGAATGCCCCGGGAACGCCCCTGTGACGTCACCACAGGTCCTGGCAGAAGACATCTCACTTGGAACCGGAGACCGGACAGCGGGAAAAGGCGTCGGAGAGGTGAAGTATTCATTCTTTTTTATTTTTCATACACTTGCTTTTGTTTAATTTAGATTTCACAGTGTATATTAATACACTGTGAAATCTAATGGGGCTGTCACAGCTGTCAGAGAGGGGAGGAGGAAGCAGGATTCTTCCTCCCTCTGTGACATCACTGCGCTTTCTGGAGTAAAGAAAGTGCTGTGTGTGAAAGCCCCTGCGTATTTTGTTGCGCTTTGTTGCGCGGCCGAAAAACGCGTCAAAAAGCGCGCGCAAAAAAGCGCAGCAAAATACGCAAATGTGTGAACGCAGCCTTAAGTGTATAAGTGCAAAAACTACTTGAATTTTTTTTCTTTTGGAGAATGAAAAACACATTCTGTATTGTTAAAGCATAACTGTCGCTTACATTTTTATTTAATAATAATAATAATCTAGAAAATGTGATTTTAATAAACATTCTAATATACTTCATTAGAAAATTCAAACCATTCATGAACCTTCCACAAGATGTCCCTACTGCACTGTATGTCATTATCAGTCAGATCAGTCTTCACACTGAATACAGGCATGTAACTAGATAAGGGAAGGGGGTGTGGCCTACACTGCAGACTGCAGCTCATGAGGAAACAATGTATATGATTAGCACAGGCTACAGCACAGTTGCGAAGGTCAGGATCAGGGCAAACTCTTTAGAAACAACCCAGTCACAATCTGTTAACCCAGCGCTTCCGTGTCATATGATGCGCTTGGAAATAGCATGAGATTTCAAACTCCGGCACTTGGATGCTGGCGTTTGACCTGCGCTCGGGGTTCCGTCATGCGTAAGAATGAATTGGCAGTGTTACCATTACAGGAACACTGCCTTAATGCTGCCAAATTTTATCTTTTAAACGAAACTCCCCCTAGCGCTAGTGTGACTCTAGCCTTATAGAGCCAGACACTGCCTCTAACATCAGCAACCGGACCTCGCACCGATCACTGCACTTTAAGCACTTAAATAACAAAAATATGTTTTCCCCTAATAAACATATTTGGTATTGCCATGTCAATAAAAGTCCAATCAACATATACAAATACTGAATACATACGGTAAACAAATTCTTAGTAAAAAAAAATAAAAAATATATAGAAAACTCCAGAATTGGTGTTTATTGGTCACCATACTGCCCTCACTCCAAAATACTATAAAAGCAAAACCCCAAACCTCAGTGACAGGTCTAAGGCTAGGGTCTGAGGGGAATTGAAGAAACACCTGGGGAGCTAAGCAACACCGTGCTCACCCCACAGGAAAGTGCAGAGAATAGACATCGAAGTCCGAGACCGTGCAGGGCCTAACGTCCCGGCAGTCAATACTGCAAGGTAGGGAATTCCAGGTTCCCCAGCCACAATGAGCCCGGAGGCAAAGCAATGCAGAGAGTTCAGGAACTGTTACCCGAGACGAGAGTTAAGAAAGGACTCGAGTTGCCTATCATACCAACACCTCGCAGGAGAGACAGGGCCGGCAACTTAGCTAATGCAGTGGCAGGAGCCTGAACACAGAGCGCAATAAGGAGGCCAACGACACGGCCGGGTGAGGAGAACCCAGCGTTGCTCTCCAGCAAGAACTCCGTTGACAACTGCCCGGAATGCAGATGCTCCAGTAAAGACTGAATAAGCATCAAAACAGCGAGTCTGCTTACTGCTTTACGCCAGTCGTCCTACACTCCAACCCCTTACCACATCTACTGCCCCGGGGATTCGCTCCACCCATGGGAAGCCGCTCCATCTTAGCTGGCCGTCCTTCACCCTGGAGGTTCAGCAGCAGCTGTGGCCACCTATAGCCACATACCACGGGTGGTGTCACGAATAACTTTCATCTCAAACCATTCCATTCCCAAAAACTCCCCCTTTTCAACTGAACCCAGGGTCACAGAAGCCGGATCTCGACCCCTGCGACTCCCCAGAGACCTATAGCCCGGTTCCGAGTACCCCACGGCCCTGGGGTACGTAATTTACACAATTTGTTTTTCCAAGAACGTTCTGAATTGTTCTTCTAATAAAACATAAAAAAAAATGGTATCACATTGATAGCACTGACTTCAAGAATCCATGCTGAGTGTTGTAAAAAACAAATTAAAAATACAAAATGTATCTTTTTTCCCCACAATTTCTCTGCACTTGAAATTTTTTTTAATCCGTTTTATTTTTCAAGACATTATATAGTAAAAAGAATGATGTCAACTCACAATAGCGGTCGACGGAAATATTAATTTAAAAAAAACAAAACAACTTATGAACCTTGGAGAAAGGGGAGGAAGAAGCCTAAAAAAAACCAAAATAAGCAAAAACAAAAACCGGCCACGAAAGAAAGGGGATACCTATCAGTAGGTGTGAGAGTGTGCGGCTCTGGAGAACCTGAGGACACCTATACCATTATGGGTAGATGATGGAAGCTTTATGGTCCTGGGACCCCTTTTTTGATAGAGTATTTATATGGCAATGTGGTCTTCTAAGATAATACACAAGATCTACAAGAACTTGTATAAGGTTTATACTTTTTTACTTGCTCGGTTATATTCTTCGTCTTTTATTTCAAGAGAAAGAATATAACCATTTGTTATCGGCTTCTGGCTTTACTTGAGCAGTCACATGAAATAATGGATAACATTCCTCCTAGAGAGGAGAGGTAGACCGGTAAAGTACTTACAGCCGTCCAGACTTGCCATCGAACCTCGAACATTCCTGTCCCAGTTTTCAGTCAACAGCCGGAGGGCCTCCTTCTCCTTCAGGATGAAGTGGTTGGCGCTCGCTCTAGAAGCCTTACGATACATTTCATCGCTGTCGTCCTCCACCACAATACAGAACATCTGTTTCATGTCCCTGCTCCTCCTCATACAACATTACCGGCACATGGAAGATGTCCCGGCCACCGGAATGTTACAGACTTGTACCTGAACATTGCTATGAATCAGAAGCACCTGTCTGGCAGGACGGTACAAGGAAACATCCCTCATGGCAACCTCAACGTGACGGCGTACAGTCATACTATAAAGCCTCTGACTACAGGACATTCCGGTGCTCGCTGGGTACAGTATGTCAAGTGAAAACTCAGCGTCCCTCAATGTCCAGTGAAAGTCATAAACAGGTAGAATTTCTACTCATTTCTAAATATCTAATTAAACTAACCCAAAGTTCAGAAACTCAGGATGGTCCAAAGTAGTCAGTGTGAATGAGGTGATGATGAGCATGCGCGACCACTGTTCCTTTTTTGCCTATAAGACGGTGGTCGTACATGCTAACTATGGCTTCATTAACACAGAATTTTAGGACCTCCATTCTTGAGGGTCTTTGTCCAACTTGTCCTATGTTTAGAAGATAAATGTTTGTTGTTTGTGGGACAAACCCCTTAAAAAGTAAGGCAAGTTATCAATTATCAACAAAATAATGATAACTTCTAGATTGGTAATCTGACCCAAGGGACCCTCAACAAATGCCAGAATGGAGCATTTCTTATCTGCTTTAGAAAGGACACCAGTGAGCATGCTCAATTCCCTATGGGGCTGCAAGAGCGCTGTACTCCGCTTTCTCTGGCAATTCCATAGGGAATGAATGGATGATTGAGCCTACTACTTTCCAAAGGGGATACAAATGTGCTGTTCTTCCGAGTGCTGTGGGTCCTGGTAGCTGGAACTCCACCAATTTAGAGGTTATCCTGTGACTTAAAGGGACTCTAAAAAAAAAAAAAAGGACTCACTTTTGATGAGAATAGCTTAATTATACCGATATTTACAGTAAGAGTAAAGTCAATATATCCTGATGTAACACTAGCATGGATTACTCATAAATGATTATATATGAAACTATTTTTTTTTTTTTTGCAGTTGTGAAACATTCTGTGCCAACTCTTTTGTACAGCCGTATGAAATACTTTGAAATACTGCACTATAATTACCAAAACATATGAAGAGCCGGTTGGCATTGCTAGTTCTCGGTGCTTAAAAGCAATCACGTGGAATTTCAATCTTCACTTCAAATTGGCTGATAACAGCTGCAATTGACCTTACAAACCTAAAGTGGTGCAACATTCAGTTAAGAACCTGGGGTCCCCAGCTGGGGCTCGTGGCCAATAATGGGTGGCTCTCTACAGTCTGCCAGCTTGATGTGCTAACAAATTTAGCCAAATAGCTATGAGAAGAAGGTCTCCAGCTGATGACTTGTTTGAGTAACCCTGCATATACAACAATACTGCCAGTTAAAGGTTTGATTGAGGCTGGATGCAACATGGTGAGCGTGCATGACGGGAGGGTAAAGTGAGAATCCCCACACGTACAGTGGGGGAAAAAAAAGTATTTTGTCCGCCACCAATTGTGCAAGTTCTCCCACTTATAAAGATGAGGTCGGCCTGTAATTGACATCATAGGTGACCTCAACTTTGAGACAAAAAATGAGAAAACAAATACTGAAAATCACATTGTCTGATTTGGAAACAATTTTTTCAAATTTTGGTGGAAAATAAGTATTTAGTCACCTACAAACAAGCAAGATTTCTGTCTCTCAGACCTGTAACAACTTTTTAAAGGGAACCTGACCCCTCCAAATCACCCCCAACCCTATTAATACCTGTCCCTGCACCATGACATCATTATTAGTGGTCCTTTTCTATACCAAAAATGTGTTCTGTAACATTGCAAAAATAAATATTATGCACTTACATATGTGCGACTTCTTGTCCCTGAATATGTCTCACAGGGCATTCCCTGTGAGACTCTAAGCCCTCCTGTGCAGTTCATTATCACGCCCCGATGGGCGTGATATGTAATCCTAGTCCTCCTCGCCCTGCCGTAGGGTAGTTAGTAATAGCTGGTGTGACGCTATTTGCGTCACATCCGGTCTTTGTGACGTCGGTACACCCTCTAGGTGTACGCCGACCTCACCATGCGCGGCTTTAGATTTACACCTAAAGAGTGTACAGACGTCACAAAGACTGGATGTGACGCAAACAGCGTCACACCGGCTATTACGCCCCTACAGCAGGGCGAGGAGGACTAGGATTACTTATCACGCCCATCGGGACATGATAATGAGCAGCTAAGCAGGGCTTAGGCTGCCTTCACACTTGCAGATGCATCTGCAGCGTTTTGCAGATGCATCTGCAAGTATCAGCATGCAGACCGCGGCCCCTATGTTTATAATAGGGCGCACCGCGGTCTGAATGCTCTCATTGATTCCTATATGTGAGCCGTAAGCAGGCGTATGCCTGCTGACAGATCACACACTCCCGCCCCGCACCTTGGACGCAACATCTCGCGTCCATAGTGCGGGCGGGAGAGTGTGATCTGTAAGCAGGCATACGCCTGCTTACGGCTCACATATAGGAATCAATGAGAGCATTCACACCACGGCCGTGGTCTGCATGCTGATACTTGCAGATGCATCTGCAAAACGCTGCAGATGCATCTGCAAGTGTGAAGCCAGCCTTAGAGTCTCACAGGGAACGCCCTGTGAAACTTATTCATGGACAAGAAGTCGCACATATGTAAGTTCATAATGTTAATTTTTCCAATGTTACAGAACGCATTTTTTATAGAAAAGGACCACTAATAATGATATGTCATGGTGCAGAGACAGGTATTAATAGGGTTGGGGGTGATTTGGAGGGGTCAGGTTCCCTTTAAGAGGCTCCTCTGTCCTCCACTCATTACCTGTAGTGCTGGCACCCGTTTGAACTTGTTATCAGTATAAAAGACACCTGTCCACAACCTCAAACAGTCACACTCCAAACTCCACTATGGTGAAGACCAAAGAGCTGTCAAAGGACACCAGAACAAAATTGTAGCTCTGTACCAGGCAGGGAATACTGAATAGGCAAGCAGCTTGGTGTGAAATCAACTGTGGGAGCAATAATTAGAAAATGGAAGACATACAAGACCACTGATAATCTCCCCTGATTTGGGGCTCCATGCAATATATCATCACATGGGGTCAAAATAATCTCAAGAACGGTGAGCAAAAATCCCAGAACCACACGGGGGAACCTAGTAAATGACTTGCAGAGAGCTGGGATCAACATTACATAGGCAACCATCAATGAAACACTACGCTGCCAGGGACTCAGATACCGCAATGCCAGACTGTTCACCCTGTTTAGGCCATTACATGCTTGGACCAGTCTGAAGTTTGCTAGAGAGCATTTGGATGAGCCAGAAGATTATTGGGAGAATGTCATAAGGTCAGAGGAAACCAAAGTAGAACTGTTTGGTAGAAACACAACTCGTCATGTTTGGAGGAAAAAGAATGCTGAGTTGCATCCAAAGAACACCATACCTACTGTGAAACATGGGGGTGGCAGCATCATGCTTTGGGGCTGTTTCTGTGCCAAGGGACCAGGACGACTGATCCATGTACATGAAAGAATGAATGGGGCCATGTATCGTGAGATTTTGAGAGCAAACCTCCTTCCATCAGCAAGGGCATTGAAGATGAAATGTGGCTGGGTCCATTCAGCATGACAATGATCTCAAGCACATCAGCAGGGCAATGAAAGAGTAGCTTTGTAAGAAGCATTTTAAGGTCCTGGAATGGCCTAGCCAGTCTCCAGATCTCAACTCTCAACCTTTGGAGGGAGTTTAAAGTCTGTGTTGCCCAGTGACAGCCCCAAAACATCACTGCTCTAGAGGAGATCTGCATGGAGGAATGGGCCAACATACCAGCAACAGTGTGTGCCAACCTTGTGAAGATTTACAGAAAACGTTTGACCCTCTGTCATTGCCAACAAAGTGTATGTATAACAAAGTATTGAGATGTGATGGAAGTGATGGTATACCGCAGTCCGCGCTGCTCCAAGATTAAATAAACTCACCAAAGAGCCGGTTAAATTTCCATCCTTTTATTCCTCCTTACTCCTACGCGTTTCAGCGCCACACCCGGCGCCTTCCTCAGGGATATTCCTCAGGGATATTCGGGTGTGGCGCTGAAACACGTAGGAGTAAGGAGGAATAAAAGGATGGAAATTTAACCGGCTCTTTGGTGAGTTTATTTAATCTTAGAGCAGCGCCGACCGCGGTACACCATCACTCCCATCATTTCTTTGATTCATACCACTATCCAGTGGTCGGTGGAGGTCCTGCAGCAGCTGGAACATTGTTTCCCAAACGCCTTCAAACCAGTTGTGGGGATCACAACTGGATCAGGTGAGCAGCTTCACAGCACCACCGTTTTTATAATAGTGTCACTAGTGATAGGGCACTATTGCGGCTCTTGTCCCCCTCCCTATTTTATTTTCAAAGTATTGAGATGAACTTTTGCAGGTGACCAAATACGTATTTTCCAGCAAAATTCGAAAAAAACGTTTCTCTTCAGATTAGACAATGTGATTTTTAGGATTTGTTTTCTCATTTTCTCTCTCATAGTTGAGGTCACCTATGAGGTCAATTACAGGCCGACCTCATCTTTTTAACTGGGAGATCCTGCACAATTGGTGGCTGACTAAATATTTTTTTCCCCACACTAAGTACGCTTTCTATAAGGGAGGAGACACATGGCTTTGATGTACCTTCTTTTGTGTTTATTATACTGGTAATGGTGGACTCTGGGAGTCACTACTGGGGAGGCACTGGATATGGCTCTCAAGGTAGGAAACATTGTATGTTACAATTCCTCCTAGCAGTGTTTTCTGGATGCAGTGAGTGACAGTTCAGCCATTTAATCTCGGGCTGGGGCGTGCTGAGCTGCCAGTATGGTGATAGACAATTTGCCCGTCCAACTTGAGTCTGGAGCATGCTGGGTTTTCCTCCATGTCCCTCCTGTGCAGAGGGATTACTTGGCTCCCTGCCTCCAAATTGCTGCCAGTTGTAGCTTGAGCTCGGTGGTGTCTGCATGACTTTGGTTACTGTGCTCAGTATTTCATCTAATTTTGGACCTTTCTTATGACTGTTTGCCTAGTTCCTTTGTCTTGATCCACTACCTTCCTGGACTTCTTACATCGGACCGTTACCTCACTACACCTTTCGTCTTAGCCTTTGTTTTTTTACAAGCCCTCTTGGTATTGGGACCTAGACCTCTAGTCTACCCAGCCTCATAGCTTGTCTGTGAGTAATGACTAGCGTCTGGGGACCTCTGACCTGTATTACAGGAAGGTGATCATTTCTAAATAGGTAAGGGCACAACCACTAAGACACAGCATTTTGTTTTTATTCTTAGCAGTTTTACTCCGTTAGTATGAAGCAGCAGTGCACATGGTTGAATGGCACTCCATTTCCCTGGGACTGCTGTAAAATGCAAAAAATACATGCAGTTCTATACTAACCACTAAATACAATCCATAAAATTAGATCATCTTATCCTGACCTTTTGTCAATACTAAGATTGTTCCATGAACATGTAGATAATTAAACAGAAATCCTATAGAGAGCACATTGGTTACTTGATTTAATTTTTGGCTGGGGAAGAGCTGAGGTAGTGAGGTTTAAACCTTTTTATTCTAATGGAAAAAAAGAGCATGGGGGGAGGCTCCTGCTGCAGGAGCTTATAATACATGTGGACACAGGGCAGTGAAGAGAAGGAAAGATAGTTATTTCCTGGGACTCACTGATCAGATTTATTTATATATTTCTCAGGTTTTTTTTTTTTTAATAAAAGAAAAGGAGATTAAAGGGAGAAAGTGTGAAGTTTTTTGTGTGTATTTTTTAATGTTCCTTTATAGAGCTATTCCGTAAGAAACCAGTTATCCCATGTCGACCGGGCAGAGAATAATTTTCTGATTCCTGGGGGTTTGAATACTGAACTCCCAAAAATCTGAAGATAGCGTTTCTGGAAGCTGTTTGAATGCTGCAGAGGCGTATAAGCTAGACCTCCACTCAATGTACTGTCTATGTGGCTGCTGAGGCTGGTAAATTCAAGTAGGAAGATCTGTGGTCAGATGAATAGTGTGGTCTGTACTCAGTCCATAAATGTCAAAGGTGTGAAATCAGTCTAACTCAACTTTTTCTGTTGCATTAGACCGTAAAATTACCCATCAAACCGCTATGACTTAAAGGGGTTGTCCACCTCTGGGGACATGTGTTTCTTTACTCAACTGGTGGGACACTCTGGCCAATCTTCCTGTATGAGAACATCACTGGCGTGTGCACAAGTCCATACTCTCTTATAATTTAATATATACGTAAAATATAAATTTGTCCACAACCACTGGTTCCATGTTACAGACTTTTGGTTACTGTCCGACACTTGACTCCAGGGCTGTGGGGTCGGAGAGTTGGATGTCTGGCTTATTAACTCCACAGCCCTGCTTGACAGAAGAATCCATGAATGTTGGAGCTCAAGAAACAAAACAGGAGGCGCACGTCCCAATGAAGTGATCTTTTTAATAAACAGACATTTGCATAGATACATTCACCTCCCCATACAGAACGCAATATCCCACGTGCCGAGAAAAAGCTGCAAGTGCGCGATCATCACATACATTACATTTCTAGAACTAAATCAAATTCACAATTTAAGGCCACGGAAGCGTCACTAAAAGCCGTCACCGTGAGACCGCACCGCGGCGATATCAACAGGATACATTCGGAAAATTATGAACACCGGAATTCTGAAATTTTCCAAATATATATATATGTATAATCACTGTACAGCAAGGATGGTGATAATCTCTCGGAATATGGCCCGGGAGTGATGTGGAAAGCTTTGCCTTCGGAATGTAAAAAAATAATAAAGGAATTAGGATTTGACAATTGTCGGAGTACTGAACAACATTGTTTTCTACCAATAAAACTCCCCCCATATCAGCCAATATATTTTTTTCATAAAAATCTGGGGGTGAAATCCAGCTGACAAAGACCAGAATAGAAATACTTTTACCTGGCTGCTCCCTTCCTCCGTTACGGAGAAATCAGAGTAAGAATTTATATGCAAACGAGGCTAATGGCCTATGGAAGATCTGAAGACTCCGTTACTCCGGCTCTATTAATACCCAGCATTGCCTCCTCCTGGTTGACTAAGTAAAGGAGCCATCAGTCAAGGCAGGAGGAGGCAGTGCTGGGTGGGGAATAGAGCTGGAGTGACATAGGCTGCAGGTCTACAAATAGTTGATTTCTCAGTAACAGAGAAACGGAAGTAAAGATATTGCTGGACTTGTCTTTTAAAGAGTTACATGTGCTTGGGGTGTGAAATCCTGTTGATATATTCCCTTTTAAAAGATGTTTTCTCATGTTCTGCCTCAACAAGCACACCACCTCCAAGGCTCCCGACGTCCTGCTCCTGTCTGATGATTTGACAGGATGGCCCAGTGGCATGGAGGCACTGTTGGCTTGGACTGCGCAATCTGATACTGCAAGTAGAGGGCACTACATTTGGACAGATCCAGCAATGCTTTCAGCTTTAGGGCAGCACTTACAAGCTGTGTATCAAAAAGCTTGCAAGCGGGTGCTTCTTGCCTGGGAAATCAGCCACCTCTTATAAAAGACAGCAGTACCTCCGAGAACAGACAGGGTTATTAATGACAGGTAAAATGCTAAGTTTCATGTTTTCACAAGCACTATGCAACAATGCCCATTTTTGAAGAGAAGGAAAATATACAAATATAAGGGTATTTTCTCCTGTGTGTTGTAGTCAGAAAGTAATACAATGAAAAATTTGCAAGGTGAAAATACGTTATACAGAAAGAAAACATTTTTTTACTCTTTATACATTTTAATGTGGTGCTACCAATTACAAGTCAGAGGAATGTTTTTTTGGATTTCAACAAAAATGACTGCTGTCATGAGCTACTTTGTAATGTACCCAACAATCCATCTCCATTATTAGTGAAATCTGTCAGTACCATACATTTAATATACAGTCTAATAATATAGATTTTTAATCATGCCTCTTATCTGCTGGAGAATTTTACATTAGTTTATCTGGATCAGAACATCCATTGGGGCTATTTATATTTGACCTTTAAAGGGTTGCATTGCATAAAAATAAAAATAAAAAGTCTATTGTGCTCCTATCACAATGGCCGACTCCACACGAAAAGACTGTGAACATTAAAAAGAGGGTGCTGTGCAGAGGAACAGCCACTTTCCATATGTCCTAAAAGTTTCCATAGTTAAGAAAAAGGGGGCCACCCTACCAGTCAAAGAGAGGCAGATCTCACTGACTACTGCAATGCAGGGGGAGCTGATGTCGGCTGAGGATGACTTTAGGATTTCCAATTCCTAAATACTCATTTACTACCTGGGAGAACTGCACTTATGAATCACATTATAAAAAAACATAAAATTCTTAGGGTGGCTTCACACCACGATTTTCTGGATCTGGGGCTGTCCGATGTGAACCAGGCAGCCCCGGATCCGATTTTGCCCCTATTGTATCCCTATGGGGCTGGATGGCAGTGATTTGCCATCCGGTTTTGTCCTGTCCGGGAGGATCCGGCAGATTTTGGGTTATTTTTGCCCCGGACACAAAATCGGAGCTTGCAGCATTTTTTGAGTCCGGGGCAAAAATGGGACAAAATCGGATCCTCCCGAATCTGGTGTGATACGACGCCCCCTAACATGGGAGTCTATGGGCGCCAAATCGCACCAGATCAGATAGAAAATTGCTCCGGTTCAGAGACTCCAGGGGCTGATACAGCGGCGGCTCCGATATTCAAGCCGCGCTCGTCCAGCACCTGGACAGTGCAGCTAAAAGAGCTGCGGCTGAAATTTCAGCACCAGGAGAGCTCCCCTCCAGACGCTATGCTGAAATGTCAACACTTGGACAGCGGCAGCTGCGCACAGGGAGGATTGCGTCAGAAAACAGGATCGGAGGGCATATTTGGTTCTGTTTATTCTGGGGCTGTCAGGTTCCGTCCGGGGCTTCCTGCAAAACACCGGATTGAACCGGGCAGGAAAAAATCGTGGTGTGAAGCCGACCTTAGGATAGATTTTCATGGAATAAATATGGAGATTTGGGGGCAGAATATCTGTTTCGGGTACTTTCACATCTGCATTTTTGCAAATCTGGCAGAATTCTGCCTCTTTTGCAAAAACCAGATCTGGCAACGTTGTGTTCAGGATAATGCATTTGTATAGGAGTTCCGGACATGTGCGGCACTTCCAGTTTGTCTTAACCGCAGTTAGAAGCGGTATTTGGCCAGCGCCGGAAGTGCCGGATTGCAATGAAAATACAAGTGTCCGCACATGTCCAGAACTCCTATACAAATTCATTAGCCCGAATGCAATGTTGCCAAATCTTGTTTTTACAAAAAGGGCAGAATTCTGCCGGATTTGAAGAAAACAGATGTGAAAGTAAAAAACTACAACTGAAGTTGAACAGTTCACGATTGCCTCATCAGCCTGAACCAAAACTAAACGCAGATGTGAACTGAGCCTTAGAGTAACAAATAGGTTACAAATTCTAGAAATATTATAAAATTATATTAGAAATAATAGTAAATACTTCCTGGCAGCTTAATATAAAAATATAATAAATCACAAACTTTCCCTAGGCAGCTATATATGTAATGTGTATAAGATCAGTGTATCCACAAAGCCGATAGCAATGTATGCAGACAGAAATGTCTGCAGCTTCATTCCTCCTCCCCTCCCAGGATGGTTCCCACACACTGGTAGAAATGTCTGCAGCTTCATTCCCTCACCCCCCCCCCCAGGATGGTTTCCACACACTGGTAGAAATGTCTGCAGCTTCATTCCCTCCTTCCCCTCCCAGGATGGTTCCCACACACTGGTAGAAATGTCTGCAGCTTCATTCCCTCCTCCCCCCCTCCCAGGATGGTTCCCACACACTGGTAGAAATGTCTGCAGCTTCATTCCCTCCCCCTCCCCCCAGGATGGTTTCCACACACTGGTAGAAATGTCTGCAGCTACATTCCCTCCATTTCCCCTCCCCCCAGGATGGTTCCTACACACTGGTAGAAATGTCTGCAGCTTCATTCCCTCCTCCCTCTCCCAGGATGGTTCCCACACACTGGTAGAAATGTCTGCAGCTTCATTCCCTCCTCCCTCTCCCAGGATGGTTCCCACACACTGGTAGAAATGTCTGCAGCTTCATTCCCTCCTCCCCTCCCAGGATGGTTCCCACACACTGGTAGAAATGTCTGCAGCTTCATTCCCTCCCCCTTCCCCCCAGGATGGTTTCCACACACTGGTAGAAATGTCTGCAGCTTCATTCCCTCCTCCCTCTCCCAGGATGGTTTCCACACACTGGTAGAAATGTCTGCAGCTTCATTCCCTCCTCCCTCTCCCAGGATGGTTCCCACACACTGGTAGAAATGTCTGCAGCTTCATTCCCTCCTCCCTCTCCCAGGATGGTTCCCACACACTGGTAGAAATGTCTGCAGCTTCATTCCCTCCTCCCCCTCCCAGGATGGTTCCCACACACTGGTAGAAATTTCTGCAGCTTCATTCCCTCCTCCCCCTCCCAGGATGGTTTCCACACACTGGTAGAAATGTCTGCAGCTTCATTCCCTCCTCCCCCTCCCAGGATGGTTCCCACACTGGAAGAAATGTCTGCAGCTTCATTCCCTCCTCCCTCTCCCAGGATGGTTCCCACACACTGGTAGAAATGTATGCAGCTTCATTCCCTCCTCCCCCTCCTAGGATGGTTCCCACACACTGGTAGAAATGTCTGCAGCTTCATTCCCTCCTCCCCCCTCTCATGATGGTTCCCACACACTGGTAGAAATGTCTGCAGCTTCATTCCTCCTCCCTCTCCCAGGATGGTTCCCACACACTGGTAGAAATGTCTGCAGCTACATTCCCCCCGGGATGGTTCCCACACACTGGTAGAAATGTCTGTAGCTTCATTCCCACCTCCCCCCAGGATGGTTCCCACACACTGATAGAAATGTCTGCAGCTACATTCCCTCCTCCCCCTCCCAGGAGGGTTCCCACACACTGGTAGAAATGTCTGCAGCTTCATTCCCTCCTCCCCCTCCCAGGATGGTTCATACACACTGGTAGAAATGGCGGTGTCATTGGAAAGTTATGGAGGATCTGTCAACTCTCATGACATGTCTGTTTTTAATAAATATTTGGGTTCCTCAACAAAGCTGGAAACTCTTTCATTAGAACTCTGCATTGTTTGCTCCTCTGTTATTCTTCCTGGAAATGTATGACTAAGGTGACAACTAGATGATTTCATCCCACACAGAGCAGCTTTATCCTCTCTACCCATACACATAATGAGAGTTCATGTGTCTGTGGGAAGGCTGGAGAGGTAAATGTGCGCCATTGTGTTCAGTCAACCACGGACTATTCATTTATACATTTGCAGGAGGAACAACAGAGGACAGGCACAATGCAAAGCTCCGGACCCCACATTGTGATATCACTTACATTGTGGCAACTGGCAAAGTCACCTGTACTGATAGAAGCAGCCTGGTACAATACGTTATTCATTTAATAATCATTATTATTATTTACCCACCACCACCCAAAAGAAAAATACATTCAATATTAATTTACCATCAATTCCAAGTAGTCAAATACCGTAAGTGGATATGTTTTAAAGTGATATAATGTGCAAAACAAACACAAAAACAAATAGGAATAATTCAAATTCACCTCATTTTAATCTCTATAATTATTAATTTATTAAACTCTATAAATACTCTTGATTTTAAGGTAAATAAATAGAAAAACTAATGGCCCTCACTACAGTCACCCTCTTCTTTCTGGCTGTTTTGCCTTATACTCCCCTGTGAAGAAAAGGGTGACCCTTGTCCGGACACATCCTTAGTGGACTATGACTGTAGACGGGGAGAGGTCTAAGATGGGGGACCCCTTTAAGACTCTGGTACCATAATATACTGGATATCTACAAACCTACAAAATACATTTATAGGTGTAAATTTAAAAGACATGTCAATGAATTTTTCATTCATTCATTCATTCATTCATTAGTTCTTGTGACTATAAACTTTTACACTGCTGAATATATTTCTTTAATTTTTATTTAAACATTAAAAGGGTTATTCCCATCTCCAGGATCCTATCCCAATATGTAGTAGGTGTAATAATAACAATATTAACAAATTCCCCCAATTAGAAATGTAGTATAGTTCTCCTGATTAGCTGTCACTTACCTCATGTGCAGAACATTGCAGCTTAGGTATCCATGGATACACCACTGACAGTGATAGTTAGTTGTTAGTGGTCATAACCATGGATACCTAAACTGTAATGTCCTGCACATGAGGTAAGTGACAGCTAATCAGGAGAACTATGCTACATTTCTAATTGGAGATATTTGCTAATATTATTATTACTACATATTAGCAAAGGGTTTTGGAGATAGGAAGACCCCTTTAAGCTAAATGTCATCAAAATGATATGCTTTCTATTAAATAACTGTATTCACACTCTTTAAAGATAAATTGTTTAGACATCATGCTCGAATGTTTGTTTGTTTTTTACCATATTTTTCCACCTCTATGCCTCTTCAGTTTAGCGAATAGGGAATCTGTCAGCAGGTCTTTGCTATCTCATCTGACAGCAACATAATGTAGGCAAAGAGCCCCTGAATCCACATAGATTATATCAAACAAAGCATTTAGTTTCAATAACACAGCAGAGCTGGGAGAGCTTCCCCTGCCAACACCATGCCCTCTATAGAGATTGTGCATTATATGAGGTGTCGATCACAGCAGGAGGCGTGACTTTCTAGTCCTGTAATATTAATCATATTGTAATAAAGCCTTTAGTTTACATAGACAACAGCACACAGCCTGATAAGAGAAGCACAGTAGCTTTTTGTTTTCTGAACACTTGCATCATGCAGTCCTCAGTTTACATATAAAAACCTGCTGACAGATTCCCTTTAAAACTTAGTGGTCATCATATAATTTCCTTCCCAGCTGGCTGTATTAATCAGATTTTTAAAACTTGGTTGTAAATTTAAAGTCTCAATCCTAGATTGCTTTATTCAAATGGCTACTTTTATATTGACGACCTACATATCAATGAGATCTGTTGGGGCGGGACGCTCAGCTCCCCCACCAATCAGCTGTTCCCAATGCCCTCCGAATGTTATCAGTTGCGTAATTGAACAGCATAGCTCCATCAACTGTATAGTGGCCAAAGTGGGTACTGCAGATTCACTCACATTTATTTGAATAGGGGGTGGATGTACCATTGAACACATCCGGTGGCAAGGAACAGCTGACTGGTGAGGATGTCGGGTGTTGCACCCCCACTAATCCGACTTGGAGGACCTATCCTATGAGTAGTTTGTAAATATAAAGGTAGTTAATCCATTTAACCAGATTTCTAAAGCTTGTTTTTTATCAGCTTGCTTTTTTTTTTAGTCAAATGAATAAAGTCAGGTTGTCATCATATAGCACCTATACCAGTTTGCATTATTACCGTAATCAGATTTTTAAAGCTAGGTTATCATGTCCTATTATAATACCCATCGCAGCATTGCTATAATTAAAGGTAATTTTGTCAGCAAGATTTTGCAACCTCATCTGAGTGCAACATAATGTAGACAAAGAAACCCTGAATCCAACGAGGTATTATATAGATTACTGGCTGTAGATGTTCTCATGCAATCAAACCATTTAGCTTTAAAGTGGGGTCACACGTGGCGATTTCGCCCGCGACATCGCCGAAAAGTGACGTCACAGCGATGTCGCGGGCAATATTGCAAGTGCGTCGCGCTGTGTGACAGCGCGACGCAACTGCAAATTATGGCTGGTCGCAGGTTGACAGGTTTATGAACATGTTCATAAACCTGTCAACCTGTGACCAGCGATTAGGCTGGATCGCGCCGTCTGACACTGTTGGCGGCGCGATCCAGCCTATATCGCAATGTTGCTGAGGATCGCTCGCTGGGCTGAATCCAGCCCAGAGAGCGACGGCTCCGCCCACATCGCCGCCGCGTCACCGGCAACGTCGTGCCGTGTGACAGCTGGCCTGCGATGTCGGAAGCGAGAGCGCACCAGCACATCGCTTCCGACATCGCAGGCCAGAATCACCACGTGTGACCCCACCTTTAGAGACACAACAGAGATGAGAGCTGCCCACACCAGGCTCTATAGAGATTGTGCATTGACAGTGAGACAGTGGGGGGGGGGGGGGGGGGGTGTCAGACTGCCCTGTGCGTGACAGTGTACTCCTGTAATGGTAATCACCAGGTGATAAAGCATTTAGTTTAAGTAAACAATTGCAGAGAGCCTGATAAAAGCACAGATGACTTATTTTTTTTTTAACTCTTACATCATGCTGTCCTGTGCTTACATAACAAAAACCTGCTGACAGATTCCCTTTAATCAGATTATTTTTAAAGCTTGGTTTTCATCATACCAATCCCCATCTCATCTTGCATTTGTTTTATTAGATTTTTAAAGCTTGGTGATCATTATACCAGTCCCAATCCCAGCAGTGCTTAATTAATCAGATTTATAGACCTCTGTTGTCATTGTATAGTCCCCATCATAGCTAGGTTATTATGTCATGTTATAATACCCATCCCAGCAAATGCTTTATTAATCAATTTTGTAATACTTGGTTGTCATAATCCAAGACTTGCTTTTTTAATCAATTTTTTCAAGTTTGGTTCTTATCATACTAGTCCACATACCAACTTGCTATATTAATCGGATATGTAAAGCTTGGATGTCATCATACAAATCCTCATCCCTGCTCTATTGCGCAGATTATCCAAATCTGTAAATGGAGAAGCTCTATATGTTCTGTAACAGCTCCGTTAGTACAATCTTACAGTATCATCTTGATTCAAACAAACTCAGCAGCGAATGTACCAATACTTCATTCAATTATGTGCAAACGGTATCCCAGTCAATAGGTAGTATAATACAAAGAAAGACGAGACTATTTGCAACTTGATATTGACAAAGCAGATATAAAGATACAGAAAAAAAATCTCTAGTAAATTTGACATGGACTCTGCCTGCTATTGCAGCTCCATCCCATTCACTTGAATATGGTTAAATGGGTTATTCCCACATGGTCTCTTGAGCAGCACACAGCTTTACAGTCTCTCACTTCCCGGTTTCTGGTAGGAGGCGAGCTTCTCTCCACGTGTGACAGTTATGGTGAGTAGCAGAGCTGTAGTATTACCATAGTAGAATTATGAAGCTCTGCTGTAACACATTCAGCTGTCAGTGGTATGGTCTGGAGTGTACAAGCCATCACTGTCTGTACACAAAAAAAATTTGGGTATTTGAACAAGCACACGGCTAGGACAGTGAGAGCCATGATTCTGGATGTTGTGGATTTTAATTTTACAGGATTGATAAGAAAGCTTGTCAGGAACTGAGCAAGAGAGTGGGATGGAGGTGTGCAATACTGCTGAATAGAAATTAATGGGAAGGAGAAAGGAAGCTGCAACATTAGGAATTAACCCCCTCCCCCTTCTGGAATGTACTTACTGGATCTAGGATCTGGGCAGGCTTTAGTGGCTGAATTCCATGGAAACCAGCAGTAGCACTATTTAATATAAAAGCTCTCATTGCAGGAGAATGAGAGCTGATAGAAAAAGCAAGTCAGTTGCAAACCTGCTTATCTTCATGCCTTCTCATTAAAGCAATTTAATAATTTGAAATACCCTTTTACTGCAATTGCAGACAAAGTGGCACCGTTTCTAAACGGGAGGCCTTTTTATTTCCAAGATCCCTATAACTTTTTTGGCAAGTAAAATGAATACAATCTTAATATAATGCAGCCAGATCGGCTACATATAATACCATATAAATTATTATTTTTTGCATGAGGCAGCAATCCGCCACAGACAATACCTAGATATGATTGCATTACTTTTTTTTCCTGCAAAATACTTTTTTTTGGCAATAGTGTACCTTTGTAAAACAATTATGTATATACCTTGGGGACATAGGAAAAAAATACAAATTAATCTGAACACAGATTGTAAAACTTGGCTTTGCAACATTCCCGCCTATGATTACAGTCACAATAAATCACCTATCAGATTCTGGAAAAGCTGGGTGACTAATGTTACAGCTCCCCTTGCATCATCACCTTTTTTTTTTTTCCCATCCTCCTAAAATCAATATCTGCAAAGTGTAAATGCCATTCAATAAAGGAAGAATTAAAATATGGCGATTTGTTTTGTAGTTTTAGGTGGAAATGTATTTCTGTGCTGTACAGCAGTGGTCCTCAATCTATATCCCACTACAACTTTCTGCATGGCCAACCAGGGCATGCTGGGAGTTGTAGTTTTGCAAAAACTTACATGGGTTCAGAAAGCTTAGATTGGCTGCCAAGAAAATATACAGTACCTACATCGTTGTGTCAATAGAACACCCCCCGAAAGACATAGAAAACTATTGCACTAGTGTTCACGATGCAGCCAGATACATGATGTCATTGCAAGAAACAGAAGTAGAAACCAATATAAGGTTCCCATAGTACCATGAAGACAAAGTCTCAGTAACTCTTGTAATAATTGTATAATACCGTCATTGTAAGCAGAAATTATAAATGACAAGGTGATATCAATGAGAGGAGGAGGTTTAGTGGGTCTTTGTGTGCCAGACCCCATAAAATAAAGCTGAAGTTAGAACCCGGGCAGTGCGACATTCAGCGGCACCGGGATCTAGGAGGCAGAGGAGCCAACAAACCACGGGAAGCCAAGCAGCAAAGCTATGGAAGACCCACAAAGACCCACTATCCTTCCACACATAAAATGAAACCAAAAGGCAACATGGTACGGTGACTGCTCGCTGTGATCCCGTCAGAGGGCTACAGTTTATCTGGATTGGATTTGAAGCGAAATGATGGAGGCGCTCTCCGCACTATAGTCATACACTGGGATAGTGGGTCTCTGTGGTGCTTTCATACAGGCAGACAAGACTGTGTCCTGGAAAGAAAGCAGAGAACATGGCAACAATGAAAACACACATCATCAACCAAGCACAAGGAAAAATGCAGAAATAAAAAATAGAGTTGCTACAGTTGCAATCTATTTGACAGAAAGAAAAGCTTTCCTTGTATAAGGGGTCGTCAATTCACAACCACTGCTAAAACGTCCATAGTATCCCATCAAGGACAAAATCTGCAAGGAATTTAGAAGCTTTCCCTGTATTTGCATGTTTTCAGCCCCACACGCCAAACATAGTGATAGGGGATTTACACTGTGATCCCCAATGGGGACAGAGATTATTAAATATGCCTCTTTTTGCAAAAATGTTACTACTATAATACTGCCCCCTAAGTACAAGAATATACCTACTATAATACTGCCCCTATGTAAAGGAATATAACTACTATAATACTGCTCCTATATACAAGAATATAACTACTATAATACTGCCCCTATATACAAGAATATAACTACTGTAATACTGCCCCTATGTACAAGAATATAACTATTATAATACTGCTCCTATGTACAAGAATATAACTACTATAATACTGCTCCTATATACAAGAATATAACTACTATAATACTGCTCCTATGTACAAGAATATAGCTACTATAACACTGCCCCCATGTACAAGAATATAACTACTATAATACTGCTCCTATGTACAAGTATATAACTACTATAATAATGTCCCCTATGTACAAGAATATAACTACTATAATACTGCCCCTATGTACAAGAATATAACTACTATAATACTGCCCCTATATACAAGAATATAACTACTATAATACTGCCCCTATGTACAAGAATATAACTACTATAATACTGCCCCTATATACAAGAATATAACTACTATAATACTGCTCCTATATACAAGAATATAACTACTATAATACTGCCCCTATGTACAAGAATATACCTACTATAATACTGCCCCTATGTACAAGAATATAACTACTATAATACTGCCCCTATGTACAAGAATATAACTACTATAATACTGCCCCGTATGCACAAGAATATAACTACTATAATACTGCCCCTATGTACAAGAATATAACTACTATAATACTGCCCCTATATACAAGAATATAACTACTATAATACTGCTCCCCAAGTACAAGAATATAACTATTATAATACTGCTCCTATGTACAGGAAAATAACTACAATAATACTGACCCAATGTGAAAGAATATAACTACTATAATACTGCTCCTATGTACAAGAATAAGGAGATTTTTGTGTACTCACCGTAAAATCCTTTTCTCTTAGCCTATAATTGGGGGACACAGACCGTGGGTGTTATGCTGCTGTCCACTAGGAGGCGACACTAGGCAATATCTGAAAAAGAGTAATTGGCTCCTCCTTTGCAGTATACACCCCCTGGCTGGGCCCTTACCCGACCAGTTTTGTGCTAAAGCAGTAGGAGAAGAAGAAAGTGACCAGAAGTAGGTCAGAAAAGGGCGACTATATAGGACGTCTAAGGACCGTACAGCTTAACAGAAAGACAATATGAAGCTCAACGAATGTAGAGCCTAAAGAAAAGGCATGTATACAGCAAAGCATTTAAAATAGAAACAATACCAACAAAGCCCGATACGGACAACAGGGTGGGAGCTGTGTCCCCCAATTAGAGGCTAAGAGAAAAGGATTTTACGGTGAGTACACAAAAATCTCCTTTTCTCCTTCGCCTCATTGGGGGACACAGACCGTGGGACGTCCTAAAGCAGTCCCTGGGTGGGTAGAGAATAATGTCATATACTCTTATAAAAGGCGCACTACCGAGGTGGATTACTGCCGCCTGGGGGATACGTACACCTGGCTTTGTGTTTGTTAACGCTTGAGTATAGCCGCTATAATGTTTACCAAAACAATGACTAAGTCAGATGGCTGTTGAGCACACCTAGTTGTGCATAAACCTGGCGCCGATGATTCAGGATACTCCTTCCGTAGGAGTACAGAGTCTCGGTAAGCAATAACCGAAAACGATACCATTTCTAGCCAGCAGTTCTACTGCAGCAGACCGGTAACCTTGGGTACCTGGCCTAGCCATTTGTTATCATTCAGAAGAAAAAAGGGACCTAGAGAGTCCGGCCTCTTGCATGTGTGGTACTGTTCATGCAGGAACAAAAGGTGCGACCGAGAGACTGAGCGTACATAACATCACTCAATGCCCTGGTGCGGGCACAGGAATGGTAAGAAAAAAAGGGGAAGGGTCCTCCAGGAGGGATGAAAAGACCCCCCTCATAAGGGTGACCGCGTTGGTCGAAGCACCCATTAAGGAGGAGGAAAAAACTGCAATTGGGGAACGCCCCGGCCGAACAGTATGATCCGGCAATGGAAGTGTCTCCAGAAAAGACACGTAGTTCTGGGAAACAGCGTATGGAACTTCTTGAGGGAGTCAGACAAGAGTTTTGAAATAAAAAAGGGAATAACCGAGGCCGGAAGCGTAAGAGGATGCCGAGCCAGCATCTAAGCTGTATACTGCAATGGCAGCTGAGAAAAACTCAGGTCTCTGGTAACAGGGCCAGAGTGACAAAAAACACCTAAAAAAAAAAACTATGAGCGAACCGGTATGGGTGGCAAAGACCAAGGGCCATACCCAGGAAGGAGGGCCACCATGCGTGGAAAACCATGCAAGTAAGAAAACAGTGTGCCTTTTAAATAAATATATATATTCATACATATACACACACGCACATATCCATGCTGTTATGGATGCCCAAATCCACTGAATGTGAGGGACAAGACCCCCCGAACCTTGGGCTCTGCCGGCGAGGACAAGACGTCGAGCTTCTTGCAGTAAATGAACCATGAACAGTAAACCTAGAAAGAGTACACGGTGACATCTGCTGTCAGCGACACGTTGAAGCAGGTCGAACCCCTGGACCGTCTGTGTCGAAAGTGGGCCAGAAGGAGAGACGGCACTCCGTTGGATGTGATTGTGCGTGCTTCCGTGTAGGGTATGCAGATAGAAATATGCAAGGGAAAAAGAACTGTATTCAGAAGCGGATTATCCTCAGTCTAGAGATCTTGAGGAAGCCATGAGGCATGGCAGAAAAAACTCTGACCAATGACAGCCAGACAGGATAAAAAACTGTCCCGCTGGGGAAAAGTTCTGCCTCGTGTATCACACGACTGTTGAAGTTGCCTTCCCGGTGATTAACATGTGACAACTAAAATATATTCAGCTTCGTCAAATGGGACTGATGATCCGTCAGTCCGGAAAAAACATAGGCGTGAGGCACTATGACTGATGATTAGTAGGGTGCCGGGACTTCTTGTGACCTGAACAGTGTGTGGACAGGATATCGTCTTCAAACTAGATATCGTAACTCCAGTGGATAGCTCTTCAAGCGATCTGGAACGAAGGGGTTTCTCTGCCTAGATTAAGGCGGGCGCATGGAGTATCAGCTGGTCCTGAGTGGTGTTGCCGATATCCTGCTTTTTTTCCCGGGTGGCAGAGCTGTACATTGTGAGCCTGATGTGATCCAGCTGGTTCGGCGATCGTTAGCGCGCTACAACCCAGGGGCCATGGGCGGCTGGGGAGACTGCAGTAGTATCAGGAACTGTGCCAGTGATCCTGTGGCCTTGATTCAGCTGTTGCAATGGCCACGAGTATGCTGCAATCCAGGAGCCGTAGGCGGCTGGAGAGACTGAAATTTGGCCCTGAGCTATGCCATCCGCAGCAAGTTCAGACATCCACTGTGAGGGGATCGATGCTGAGCGTCTGTGGCAAGCCGTCCATAGGGGAGATCGGAACGTATAGGAACCGTCGCCCAGGACTTTAGCTGTGGCAAGCCGTCCATAGGGGAGATCGGAACGCATAGGAACCGTCGCCCAGGACTTTAGCTGTGGCAAGCCGTCCATAGGGGAGATCGGAACGCATAGGAACCGTCGCCCAGGACTTTAACCATCGTGGCAGGAGGAGGTACGGCTAGCCAGGGAAGTTTCTGGAGGAACTCTAGAGAAAACAAACACGGATGGATCCTGTGTAGTGACAGTCTTGAGTAAGGGAGAGCTCCTTTATCCTGAAGCATCATGAGGGATTAATAATAATAATAATAATAATAATAATACTTTATTTGTATAGCGCCAACATATTCCGCAGAGCTTAGATTCCGTAGAGGCAGTCTCTGCCTTACTAGTATAGGCCAAGCGGCCATCCTGAAGGTAAAGCTTTTGCAGCCATTACGGCCGTTCAATGTTTGCTGCATGAACGAGATGTTCCACTGCTACAGACGTGCATGCTGGATTTAGTAGATCTGGGACAAGGCCTCGCCTGCGTAGGGCGGTGTGCTGAGGGGGAGAGCGACCCAGTTGCGCTGTGCAGCATTGAGGGAACTTCAATGTGAGGAGGAACGGGGACCGTACTTACGGCCATGCCGTGTACCGGACGGCCCACCTGTAGTTCATGCGACCAGTGTTGGGTCCGTGTAATTACGGAGACTGGTAGGTCCCGCTTCAGGTCGGACCCTGCATAGTACTTGCACATGTTTTCTCGACTCACGTTGCTATGACAGGTGTGGCAGTGGCCGCTGGCCTTTTGTTCCACGTCCTGCAACCCAGCGTTTTGTTATTTTGTAGCCTGGGGAGGTAGGACGGACAGGCTCGTGATGTCTCAACTTCGACCAAAGTCTCCAGCAGTGGGAGTGGAGGAAGAAGAAAAGGCATACAGCACTCTTAACCTTGCCCCAGCACCCAGACAGTGGGAAGCTGAGGAAGGAGTATGGTATATAACTAGGAATCTTGACGTCGAACCTGCACCCAAACAGTGGGGAGCCGAGGGAGGAGCATGCAAGGAGCTTCAGGTGTCAGAGACTCGTCCTTGAATCCTCTGTGTGAGAGAGGGTAGCGATCTTCTACACCTTGCGTCTTTGGTGTCCAGAGGGTCTCCAGAACCTAGGAAGAACCGTTCTCTGCGTGAACGCTTGGCTCCTTTGCAGGAGCTGTGTATAAGTTTTTTAGCAGGAAGATCAGCTGTGTTAGTAGGCCGAGTGAACGACCAGAGTCGTGGAACTACAATGTGAAGGAACCACACAAGAGTCCCTGTTGTCCTACCAACGGTAAAGGCCGTCAAACAAATGCCCCCGAGAGTGATCTCTTAGTTAGATAGGAATCTTGGTGAGATAGAGAGGGCAGCTGTGGGGTCTATGATTACCGCTTAGCGGTCTGGGAGACTCGGCGCCCTTGCTGTCACTAAGAGGACAACTGTTGGTTCTGAGGAAGGTTGCTGGACAATCCTGAGAAGCCTCAGCTTCTACGCAGCTGTCCAAACATGGGCGACAAAAGGAAGAGCGTGAAAATGTCGTGTAGTCTTGAAATATCAAAACTGCAAGCTAGCACCCCCAACTGCGGGGGGCGACGGTTGAGTGTGACGGCAAGTAGAATAATCTGCGCTTTAACCCAGCATCCATATGTGTGGAGGAGAAACATGTCAGGCAACTGAGAGGTATCTCGGCTTCAACCCGACTTTCTTATTGTTGGGGACTGAGGGCGTCAAACCAGAACCACGAATTGTGGGTGGCCTAGGAAAGAGGATGACGGTGGGTTGACCAAGGAATTGCCCTGAGATAGAGGCAAGGCTGCATCCTTTGTAAGACATGGAAGACAATTATTGTCCACATTATATCATTACTTCATTGACTACCTGATTAACCCCACATTGCCTCATTCTATATAGGCACTGTATCCTCACTGTAGCTTCCACTTGCTATACCCCTATGTAGGAAAGGGTTTGTCTATGGCAATAGACTAAATTCCAGCTTAATTCCCTGCTGTCTGCATTGACTCATTAGCGTATGCAATACACAGATTGAGAGGGGAGGGGGAGAGAGTGAGGAGCAGCAGGGATCAACTGCTGAGTATGTGCTGCCGTACTGGAAGTGAAGTAGGGCAGTAGTAAACGTACCATGGTTGGTCTTCACCTGGGTACATGTGAGACATGGTGTGGACTACTGGGCAGTTATGCAGGTAGTTTGTTCCCGGAGGAGACCTAACTTTAGGGCTCTTGTGTACCTGGACTGTTCTCTCATGAAAGGTGCTGTGATTCAGTGCCCCCTTTTCAGTTGCGACCTAAAGGCAGCGGTGCCGAGCCGCGCTGTGCCATCACTGGGGAAGCATGGGGGCGTGATTAGATACGCGCATAATCTCGCGGGGAGCGAGGAGCGCCAAACCACTGGCCCGCCTCCCGCATGACGCGCACTGTGACGTAATGCTGGGGCGTGCAGGGGGCGTGCCGGCCAGCGCTAGGCCGAAGCCGGGTCCTAGATTAATTCTCGGGCCCGAAAATGAGTGGATGTCGGCGCGGAGTCTAAAGGAGACGCCGCATTTACCGCAGGGAAAAGGATTCTTTCTGCATCCACAGGACAGAGAAATGCAGGGGAACATACAGGCGCATGTGGAGGAATGTAGCAATCAGGGAGCCTTCTTGGTCCCTGTGCGCTCCATCTGGGAGCCTTCTCAGTGCCTGCGCGCTCCATTTCTGTGACCGGAAACCTCCGGCCATTAACCCTGCAGCCTCCGGAGGACCCTGTGGCAGACAGGGCTCCATGACATACCTGTAACCTCGACCCGAGACCGGGGAGGTTAGCTCTCCTATGAGCAATCCGACATGGTCCCATGACCATGTGCCAGATGGAGAAGGAGTATGAAGGAACAGCCGTGAGTGCATCGACTCGCACCCAGAGAATTATAGATCTGGCGAGTATGCAGGCTGTAATACTCCTCCCATGTTGAATCCTCTTGAGAGGGAAAGTAAAAAGTAAAAAATAGTAAAGAAAAAAGTAAGAGAGAAAATAAAGAGGTCTGCACTCCTAAGACACTAAGCAAAAACTGGTCGGATAAGGGCCCAGCCAGGGGGTGTATACTGCAGAGGAGGAGCCAATCACTCTTTTTCAGATATTGCCTAGTGTCGCCTCCTAGTGGACAGCAGCATAACACCCACGGTCTGTGTCCCCCAATGAGGCGAAGGAGAAATAACTACTATAATACTGCTCCTATATACAAGAATATAACTACTATAATACTGCTCCTATGTACAAGAATATAGCTACTATAATACTGCTCCTATATACAAGAATATAACTACTATAATACTGACCCTATGTGCAAGAATATAATTACTATAATACTGACCCTATGTACAAGAATATAACTACTATAACACTGCTCCTATGTACAAGAATATAACTACTATTATACTTCTCCCTATGTAGAAGAATATAACTACTATAATACTGCTCCTATGTACAAGAATATAGCTACTATAATACTGCTCCTATATACAAGAATATAACTACTATAATACTGCCACTATGTGCAAGAATATAATTACTATAATACTGCTCCTATGTACAAGAATATAACTACTATAATACTGCTCCTATGTACAAGAATATAACTACTATAATACTGCTCCTATGTACAAGAATAAACTACTATAATACTACTCCAATGTACAATAATATAACTACTATAATATTGCCTTCTAAGTGCAATAATATAATTTCTATTCAACTATATGGCTCGTCTATAGAAGAGTGGTAACGCACACACGAAAAAAAAATACAGCCGACTGTGAAACATAACATAGGTTCTGCCAACACCAGTGAGTTGCAGTGAATGCACAGGTCACACAGGCTAGATGCTGTATTAGTGCATACTCGGTCCATATCACCAATAAAGAGCAAGTAATCGGTAAGTACACCCTTTCCCCTCCTCTTAAAACATCAATATAGATAATTTTCAGTGCAGGATGAGATGACACATAGGGTGACATATTGTGGTTGTACTCACACTGCTGGCTGGGGTCGCATTCTGTCGTCAGCTTCACATAGTTAGAAGGGAACAGGCCCGTGGCTCCATTGATCTCTCCCTGCCACCAGTCGGCATCATCCTTGTTGATGACATTGATGAGTTGTCCTTTGCCAAAGTTCAGTTCATCCTCGTTATTAGCGATATATTCATACATCGCTATGACCTGACACACTGAGGAGGACAAAGAAGAGGTCATCAGTACTGGAAAATTCTTGGACCACCCAAATAAATGTGTAAGAACATCTAGGGGTAAAATCCAGAGGATAATAGTACTTCTGCCTGAAAGCGGGGATATTGGTTGGCCTGAACCTGGGGGAACCCTGATGAACCCGAGAGCAAAGGTATATTCCCTGTACTGCTTGTAGGATAGGGATCAGTGGGGAAGGGTCCAGGCCCGATTCTAGAAAGATATCATGTATTAGAGGGAAACCCCCTTTAGAGAAAATCATCTACTGTTTAAAATAGGCTTTTGTGTTAAATCTATCATTTAAAAAAAACTTGGCAGAGTTTTTTTTTACAACATATCACGACATTTATTAAAAATAAAAACACGACATTTTCAATTCTCACAGTGGCCACTGGGCCATTTTTTACACACTTGATTCCTGTTTCAGGAAACAACACATGTATATTGTCCACAATGGTCAGAGCCCGACCATCACTTTTGTATTGAAGTAAATTTATCAACAAGTTCAAAGGTCATTGGGGGAGCAAAGTCAGCCGTGATATCTCTCATCATGACTGGGGGATTCTGTGTTGCCCGTCATTGAAACCCTGTTTCTAATAATGAAACAGCAGTAAACTTTCTAAAAGTACAAGAAATTGGAGTCTAAAATAGTCCCAGAGAACAAATTGCTAGACTTTTTTTTTTTGTTTACAGAATGTGCTAAAAATCATTTTTTAGTTTTTTTTTTTGATTTAGAAAAATAGGTATTTTTCTTATGACACATTGACACATTCCAGTTAAAGGGAACCAACTACCAGGATTTAACCACCTGTAAATCAGTGCAGCAGGTGATTGACATGTGCAGTATGACATCACTATTTTGGCTTTTCTTTTTTACTCTACCCCTGTGGGCTTGTCTTTCTGCTGTAAGTCGAGCCTCATCCCTCTCATCCAGGGGATGGGGGAGTTCAACTTCAACTTACAGCAGAAAGACAAGCCCACATGGGAGGGATAAAAAAGAAAATCCCAAATAGTGATGCCATGCTGCACATGTCAATCACCTGCTGCACTGATTTACAGGAGGTTAAATCCTGGCGGTTGGTTCCCTTTAAATATAAAGTAAATCCCTATTATATCTCATACAAAAACTGCATTTATTTTATTTAAATAAAAAGTATAGAAATAAATTCTTACCTGGAGTGAAGGCTGGAGCAGGTACCTTGTCGTTAGTTGGTCCTAGTAATTTAACATGGGAAGCTGGAAACCAGCCCTTTTGCCGCTTCTTGCCTCTGGCCTGCAGGAGGAGGATTACAAAGATTTTATCCTAGATAATAGTCTATGAGTCTCGTGTATTGATTGCTCTGGTATTACAGTTGTGTTCTTGGTAGCACCCGATAAATAAAAGGTTTAGCAGGGACAACTGCAGCCACATCCCCCTCCTCCATGTCTACTATTCATTAAATTACTATAAATGTGCCTCTCTATATATGCTTAAACATACTACAAATGCTTAAGCATATACATACACATTATATTTTTGTACATACATACAATTCTATCCATCTATAGTTCTGGCAAAAATTAAGAGACTACTGCACAATTTTCTAAAAATCCCCATCTCTACATGTCTGACAGCCATTCCATTCCAGTGTCAGTTGAATTCCAACCAAAGTACACCTCATTCTACTTAATGTGCTTCTGATTAGGTGATCACATGAACCAAATCTTATTTAACAAGGAAAAGTATAAAAAAAACGATGCTGTGGTGTTCACAATCCTCTTGCAATAGGACAAGCTGAAGGGTAAAACAAGTGCTAGGAATAGCCCAAAAGTAATTTGAATGAAAAAAGGGGATTTTTGTGTGTACGCACCGTAAAATCCTTTTCTCTGAACCTCTAATTGGGGGACACAGGACCATGGGTGTTATGCTGCAGTCACTAGGAGGCGACAGTAAGTGGAAACTGGAAAAAAATAGAGTAACTCTTCCCCTGCAGTATACACCCCCTGGCTGGCACAAGCCAAACCAGTTCAGTGACCAAAGCAGTAGGAGAGAATAACTATGGACCTGTAAGAAGGCAACCATAGTAGAACTCAAAGAACCGTAAAGAATACAAAATGCCCCGGCATGGGCAACAGTGAGGGTGCTGTGTCCCCCAATCAGAGGCTCAGAGAAAAGGATTTTACGGCGAGTACACACAAAAATCCCCTTTTCTCAATCGCCTCATTGGGGGACACAGGACCATGGGATGTCCTAAAGCAGTCCCTGGGTGGGTAGAAAGAAAAAAAATGAAAAAAATCAATAGCCTTTTGCAAGACATACATTCTAGAGCTGAGCTACCGCCACCTGCAAGATACACAATACTATGTCCCTTTAACAATTGCTTTCCTCAACAGGATCATCTAACAACAGAATGGGAATATACTTAAAATCAATCTTTATTATATATTTTAGAAAAACAATAATTTAAAATCAGAGCATTCCCTCCGGAGGGATGCACAAGAATCACCACCACAGACTGTTCAGTATACAAAACATAGTATGCACTGCAACAACCAGAAATTTTTACATATATCAACAGTACTGGGTCTTAAATTATTACAATAAAATCAACCTCACCATACTGTATATATTTCATTACCAAAATACCTTACAATCACTGACCAAGATATCTAAACAATACATACTTCAGCTATGTTCCATTTTAAATTACTGAAGAAACCACTAGTATATCTAGATCAGGCAAGGAGATTCCCTGGGTGCTGTGAAATAATCACAGTATCCATTTAAACCGCTTCCCAGACAATCACTTATAAGGCACAGATGGCACAGTTGTGCTTCATACCTACTGAGCTGAGATGTCAGTGCGTGCTCGTGCTCCCTCCTCCCCTACGATCGTTTCGCTTCCCTGCTTCTTCCGGGGGCGTGATACGCCTACCCAGACTCGCATCTGCCGATGACCAAGTATGGACATTGTAAACGTGTGCAGGCTGGACCAGGTGCCTGCCTTGCACACCTGCTCGGCGAATGCCTAGTGTCAAATTGCCCAGGATGCTCCCACTGCACGTGTCGAGTGCGCCCTTAATCCAACTGGAATGGGCATGTTTCTTAACAGATATGCTTCCTGAATAGTTGAATTAATCCATCTGGCCAATGTGGCCTAAGATGCCACCATGCCCTTCCTGTGACCCTACGGGAGAATGAAGAGAGAATCTGACTTCGGGAAGGGTGCTTTCCTAGATATGTAGTATTTAAGAGCTCTAACCAGATCCAGTGTGTGCAGAGCCTTCTCAACACGGTGCACCGGCCAAAAGGAGGGAAGAGATCTCCTCATTCAGATGGAAGGAAGAAACCACCTTTGGAAGGAATAACGGCACTGGCTGGAGCACAGCCTTATCCTGATTGAAAACCAGGAAAGGTGCTATACAAGAAAAGCGCTGCCAGCTCAGAGACAAGATGTACAGAGGTCATCGCCCCGAGAAAGGCAACCTTCCAGGACAGGAAACAAAGGGAGACTTCCCTGAGAGGCTCAAAGGGGGGTTTCTGAAGGACATCTAAGACCAGATATAGGTCCCACGCCTCTAGCGGTCTCCGGTAAGGGGGAACCAGATAGGAGACACTCTGAATAAAGGTCCTGACTTGAGGTTTTATAGCAAGGCGTCGTTGGAAAAGCATCGAAAGTGCAGAAATTTGACCTTTGAGAGAACAGGGAGAAAGACTGGCACCCAGTCTGGACTGAAGGAAGCCTAGAATTACAGGGAGAGAAAACACAAGAGGCATGTGCAGTAGTAAATGCGAGCCAAAGCGGCTTCCTAGCTCTGATCATCGTATTGATCACTTCTGAGGAGAAACCATCCTGGGTTAAAACCCAGGTCTCAACAGCCACGCCGTCAAATTCAGGGCCGGCGAGTGTTGGGTGGTATATTGGACCTTGAGTTAGCAGGTCTGGAAGACGCAAGGGTGTGTCGGCAACGAGCCGCACTAGGTCGGCGTACCAGGCGTGCCTGGGCCAATCTGGTGCTACTAGAATGACGGGGACGCCTTCCATCTTGATTTTTCTCATCACCCTTGGTATTAAAGGCAGAGGGGGAAAGACGTAAGGCAGACGAAACGGAGTCCAAGGCTGGAGTAGTGTGTCCGCTCCTACAGACATAGGGTCATGAGAACGAGCCATGAATGTGGGCATCTTGGTGTTCAGTCGCGAAGCCATGAGTCATCGTATTTTATCACTTCTGAGGAGAAACCATTTCCCGGGTTAAAACCCAGGGGTTTTAACAGCCACGCCCTCAAATTCAGGGCCCGGGGAGTGTTGGGTGGTATATTGGACCCTTTAGTTTGGGGAGGTCTGGAAAAACGCCCAAAGGGGGGGTCGGCAAAGAG
>JARQOC010000001.1:32423444-32517000 GCA_033576535.1 Allobates femoralis | reverse complement strand
GACTACCATCTAGATCTTCCAAAACATACTGCTCTGTGTTAGCAAACGCCGCCATTAAATCTTGTATTTCAAAAGAGTTCAATGTTGTCTCTATGAAAAGCGTCCATTTAACAAAGAAAGCCTTCGTCATGGTGGTTTTATCTCTCTCTGTTTCTCTCTTTTCCAAATATAAAACACTGTGAAGCTCCATCCTGACTTTCTCCACCCTGGGCAAAGCACCAGCTAGCCAGTGCTGTAAAGGGCCTGTCACACGTGTCAATATCGCCTGCGATATCGCTCATGCGTCACAAATTATTAATCGCCTGAGCGATGTGGAATTATCGCAGGTAAGGCTGGTTTCACATAACGTTTTTTGTGCCTGTCCGTGGGATCCGACTTTGAAGGGTGATCCCACGGACAGGCACGGATCCATACGGATCCCTGCAATCGGATGGCAAATAGCCATCCGATCTGCAGGATCCGTGTGGATCCTGTGGTCCCCTGCCTCTCCCTACTCCTGCCTCCTCCATCTTCTTCCCTCTCCTACTCTATATGATGTGCCCCCGCTATTCTATCTGTGTCCCCCGCTCTTCTATCCCTATCCTGTCCCCTGTCCTCTCCCTGGGTGTAAAAAAATAAAAAAAACTCCTCCGGGAGTATACATTACCTGTCACCGCTCCCACGCTGCCGCACGATCAGGACTAAAGGACCTGTGATGATGTCAGAGTCATATGACCCGGTCAGCTGACTGGGTCATGTGACCGGGCTCTTACATCATCACAGGTCCTTTAGCCCTGATCATGCGGCAGTGTGGGAGCGGTGACAGGTAATGTATACTCCCGGAGGAGTTTTTTTTATTTTTTTACACCCAGGGAGAGGACAGGGGACAGGATAGGGATAGAAGAGCGGGGGACACAGATAGAATAGCGGGGGCACATCATATAGAGTAGGAGAGGGAAGAAGATGGAGGAGGCAGGAGTAGGGAAAGACAGGGAGATACGGAGCCGACATCGGATCTGAGGTGAACTCAGATCCGATGTCCATAGGCTCCTATGCTGTGGGCACATCGGACAGCCTCGGATCAGCAGTGATCCGAGGCTGTCCGATGTGAGTCACGGACACAAAATCGTAGCAGGCTACGATTTTGTGCCCGTGATTACATCGGATGGGATCGGATGGTGCCAAAATCGGATGCCAATAGTGGCACATCCGTTCCCATCCGATTCCCATAGGGGAACATGGGTCCGATTTCGGATCCGATTGTATCCGTTTTGAAACGGATACAATCGGATGACCGAAAATCGTTATGTGAAAGCAGCCTAAGATGTCACACGCGTCAATATGATCCAGCGATGCGGTGATGTCGCCATCTTGCGAGCGATTTTATTTAGTCGCTTGTACGGTGTCAAAATAGAAAATACGTCGCTGAGTTTAGTGTCACACGCAGCGATGCACAAGGTCTACTGAGCGATGAGCGACAGGTTTTACATCTGGCAGTGAAACCCGCGATCGGCAACATATCGCTGGTTGCATCGCTTGGTCACACGCTTCAATGTCGCTCCTGCGTCACTTTTACGTCGCTTGAGCGACTGAAATTCCGTGACGTACGAGCGACATTGACAGCGATATCGACGCGTGTGACATACCCTTAAGAGTAGACGTTTTGCTGCCAATGCAATGGTGTGGAACAATTCATGCAAAGGCCCGCCCCTGATTCTATCCGTCGTGTAGTGAAAAATCCAGGACAACAGATCGATGTCAACCAAAATCCCACATATTTGAGGTGTCATGTATTGCACCTCAACCCAAAATTCCTGCGTCTTATGACACGACCATATCCCATGTTCCATGTCTGACTTAGGTGTGTCGCATTTGGGGAAACTCATCAGTCTATCCGGGTTCTGCGGGTTTGGACAAATGTTGAAACCACAAATTATTTTGTGCATGATTCTGAACTGGCTATCCCTCCACCTTTCATTGACAACGTGTTTTCTAATCAATCTCCAGCCCTGTAGGATTTTTAGGTCGAGGTCTTTGTCTTTAATATATTTTTCCCAACTGTGAAATGTTGTGGTCTTGCACCGTGGATGCAATGTGTCTCTTATCAACCCATATATCGATGATATTGACACTTCACCAATGTCTCTTACAATTAAAGCATCCCAAACAGCATTACCCACCTCACTCCTCAAATCCCTCAGATTATCCAGAACATAAAATCGGTATAATTTAGCTTCTCTCATCAGAGCCACACTCTGGAGGACTGCAGTCTCCAGCACACACTCAGCACATGTCCAACAAACAAACAGAGTCCATTTTAACATCACAGAGACACATCCACCTGAATGCATTAACCCTTGTTATAATGCAAGCCCCACAGGGGGGACCGCTCTGTGATATATAACGACTATTCATAAGGCCGGTTCCCATATCACAATATAAAATATATTATAATATAAACTAACACAAACAAGTCTATGTTTATCATCTACCTATACACACAATATTTTAATCAATCTCTCACTGTAGGATGCCTCATGAGACACTAAGCAAAGAACTGGCTCTGTTTCTTGCTGGGCTCAGGGTGTATACTGCTGAGGAGCAGCTAACATTTTTTTGTTTTGCACAGTGTCGCCTCCAAGTGGTAACAGCATACCCCCATGGTCCTCTGTCCCCCACTCTCCATCCAGCATCCAGGCTCTAAATGACATCATAAGTGACAAGTATAGAGAGATGGGTATCATAATAGGTCGCAAACTTGTTTATTCCAGGCCTAGACTTGTCCTGTCCTTAATAATCATGGAGGTCATACAAAATCATGAAATCCAGTAGTTTTTGATAAGGGATGTACTCACTTTTGTATCAACTAATTTTTAGTTTTTGTAATTCAACTTATATTATTATATAACCTGACATTCATGTCATGGGTGAAAGAAAATGTTCTTTGAAACTCAGTCGTCAAAAATGTTGTGTCACCGAGACATTAATTAAAATCTTACTTTACATAGCACTGAGCACTGTATATATTCACCACCTCTGCACCTGTTGAAATAAAATGCTGCTATCCAGGACATATTTGCAATCTACTCACGCGGGGGACTTTTGGCTTCATTGGGGACAATCTTCACGTAGGATTTTGGAAACCATCCCTTCTGACCTCGAACCTCCCCAAACCACCAGTTCTCTTGCTGTTCCAGGACAATAATCGTATCGTTTTTGGTAAAATTCAAGTGGTTGTCCTTTTTTGCAGTCCAGGAGCACAGTGCTTGAGCCTTTACCTCCTCCACAGGCTGACCCTGAAACACACAAGACGACAGGAACAAATGATGCTAAACTTTCTATAAGAATCAATCCATAATACAAGAGACGTTCAAGGTGTAATTCTAATTAAACAATGTGGTGCACTTTGGGATGCTTCCTGCTGTTCCCAAATGTTTTCTTTAAAGGGGTTGTCAAATAGGAGGACAACCCCCTTGTTTCCCCCCAGTTAAACTAAAACCCTGTACTCCCCTCCCATTCTGCCGCTGTTACAGCACTGTTGGTAATGGCGCTTTAGAGCTCATATGATATTGTGACGTCACACGAGCCCCGCGTCCAGTCACCGCCAGCTTCCATCTCCCCACCTTTGAACAAAACAAGCTGTCAACAGGAAATGAGCAGCAGCCACCACGTCACTTCCTGATAATAGCTTATTTAGCCCGAAAGCGGAGAGAAGGAAGCGGTCACAATGTGACATGAGCTCTGAACCACGATTACCGATAGCGCTGGAATGGCGGCAGCATAGAGGTGACAGAGGTTGACACCGTTTAATGGCTGACTGAACAGATGAGAACTAAAAGCTTTGGAGACTACTCAGGTCTCTTCATTAGGCATGGTATAATACAAAATCTGAAGAATCACATATTATACACAACAGGACACATGAATAGTGCAGCAAATAACAAAAGTGACGTGAAGAACAACAAGCAGTATGGGAAAAGCAGAAAAAGATGTGGCAGTAAATACAGGAGCAGTTCATAGATAAGGAGTGTGAAAGTTTCATTGTCCTCTGATTGAGGTCTGGTCCAGGATTTAATGCCCCCCACCCGCCCTCCCAATGTCCAGAGGAGCACAATTCTTAATGGATGTAAAAGGACAAAAAGGTCATCATATGTTTGTCCTCCACACTCTTCTGTCTCTCTGAGATGTGAAGTTTCCATTCAATACCAGAAACTTCATGACCATGGTGCTGTGATTGGACTACAAATAGAATTGGCCACAGGTAGGTCTATGATTTTTTCTTTATTTGTGTGGTGATGACAGTTCATCCTATTTCTGAGTTTCTGTCCTGTCTCCCATACATACAGACCCCCCACTCGGACATTTTGTACACATAATTAAACGGAACCCATCACCATGAAATATAAACTTCTGCTCTTTCTGGTCCAGGGGGCGGGGCTGTCAGTGACTGACAGCTATGTTTATATAAGTGTGCATACAAATATAACGGTCAGTTACTGATAGCCCCACCCTCTGGACCTAAAATACCAGAAAGAGCAGGAATTTATATTTCATGGTGATGGGTTCCCTTTAAGTACATCATATTAGTTGTGGTTCCACTGAAGTTACTTGGTATCTTATAGTCCTGATGTGAGCCAGGAATCTTTATCTTGTCCATTGTCATTATCAATGGACAGGTTTTACATTTTGTCTGGTTGCAGGGAGATAAATGTTCCTGTTGTTGGAGAGGACAGGGCGCTTCTGACAATGATTCTTCTGAAATTCAGGGGCTGCCTGAAACACAAGTGGGGGGTCCTGAAATATTGATCTTATTTGGGCATCTTTTTGTAGGAGTGGTTGCAGTTTCCTTGAAGCTCTTCTTAGCACCTCCAGACTTGGATTGTAGGTGACTACAAGCGAGATCCGGTTGTTTTCTTCTTTAGATGTGTAATGTAGGAGAGGATTCCTTGATATTCTGGTGGCTCTTGTAATCTGGTTCTCGATTGCTCTTGGATGGTAGTCCTGGCTCAAAAAGGTCTTTTAGATCCTCAAGGTAATTGTCTATCTGTAGGGTTGGAACATATCTGATTGTATCTGATGGCCTGGCTGTACACAATAGAGTTTTGTGTGTTTTGGAAGAAAGCTGTCCCATCGGAGATATGTTGGACGGTCAATTAGCTTCCGGTACAGGGATGTCTCTATTTCATTGTTCTGTAGCTTAATGATGGTGTCCAGAAAGCGGATTTCAGTGCAGGAGTGGTTGAGTGTTAAGTTGATGGTGGGGTGAAACTGATTAAAGTGTTCATAGTTTGTCTTCAGCTGTTGCTCAGACTCCTTCCAGATAATATAAGTATTGTCGATGTATCGGTATTAGGCCAGAGGCCTGACTGGACAAGAGGTAAAAAAAAAAATCACCTTCAAGCTTGGCCATGAAAACATTTGCACATTATGGTGCTATTTTGCTTCCCATCGCTGTGCCAGTCTCTTGTAAACATATGTTGTCGTCAAATGCAAAATAGTTGTGCGTGAGGATGAATTTTGTAAGCTTCATCACAAAGTCAGCCTCAATCCCTGCTTTTTCCAGGAAGGTTTTGCAGACATTTAATCCATCCTGGTGTGGGATGTTGCAGTACAGAGATTCCACATCCATGGTGGCGACGATGGTTCCTTCTGTTAGAGGACCTATTGCTGACAGTTTATTCAATAGGTCAGTTGTGTCCTGAATGTAGCTGGATGTCTCTCTTACCAGGGATTTAAGAGCACCCTCTACCCATCCAGAAACTTGCTCAGTGAGGGTGCCCACACATGAAATGACGAATCTTCCTTTTCATAGATTGTACGGCTCTTCTCTCCCGGGCACTGATGTTGGATGGTTGCCTCCTGTGTTTGTCTTCCCATATTTCCTAATAGGGAATACAGACATAAAGGGGCTCCTACCAGAGACCCTCATGCCGGACTGGAGAGCCGTTTACACAGAGTGGCTCATACTCTGGTGGACCAAGCCGATATATCAATTACATGATCTACAATTACTCTGAATCTGAGTGGTTCACAGTGATCTCAGCTGATTGCTGGCGGTTTCTGGAGACCACTTGCAAATGATGTCAATTTTGCTAAACTTGCTGATATAACCTTAATTCATCTCTCGTCTCCATTGAAATAAATATGCTAAGCCGTGCATGTAATGTTCTTGGAGGAGTCAGGAAATATCGGAATTGTTATTTGCCATTTTTGACACCTACCTGATTATGTAGTGGAGAGATGGAGCCCGGCGATATGGTGCGGGTAAATGCAGAGGTTTTCTGCCAGGTAGAATTCACGTTAAGGCTGGAGAAAGGCAGATTTTGATATTCTGTATCCACTTCAGAGGGCTTAGTTGGTGAAAGTGACCTGGAAATTCAGAGATAATAGATCGGGTTCATTTATGGTGGCAGAAGTGCGGCAGGTAGTTGCAGCCTCAAAAAAAAACTGAAGAAAAGTAACCATAGGAAAATAGGTATAGGCATCCTGCATTAACCCTTCCCCTGCCAGGAAGCAAATAAACAGACATAGCTCATTGCAAAAAAGACCCCACAACACTTTTGCATTAAAGTGAATAGCTTAAACATTCATGTTAAGATCTGCAAGACAGGGAGTTCCTCAACCTGTGGACACTAAGCAAAAAGTGATTGGTTTGGATGAGGGGTTTAGCTTCAAGTGAGAAGGGCTATCTCGTTCTGTAATACCCAGTCTTCTGCGTTTGACCCCTAGCAAAGCCTGAGATGCACAAAATCTGCACAAAATAAAATGTTCAAGATGCGTGGAATTCGTATAGGACAATAATACGTGATGTCTAGCCAAAGTAAACACTTGAGCAAAAGAGTCAATAAATGTGATTAAATTCAGGTGTTTTGATGTGGAAGAAACAAAAAAAAAACAAACAAAAAAAAACACAACCTCGGACATGTGTACGTATCATCTTTGGGAAGAGAAGTGATAACCTGAAGAAAAGTTATTGTACCCAAACTTTGAGATGAGTGGAAGAAATGATTATAACAGATTCATATTCCTTACAGGATTCAGCTACTTTCCTTCAGTTACTGTGTTTGATTGCAGATAGCCAAATCCTGAAAGTGAATAGTGTGCATCTCGGGATTCCCCTTTACCGCCAGACCAAGTGAGTGATCATTTCGCCATACAGGCCGAAACGTTGATAAGGAAACTTCCTAAGGAGCGCTGTATTACATTAGTTCCGTGGATTCTACGTCGAGTGGATTCCTTGGGTATATTTTTACTTAGGCACTCCCTTATGACTAATGCATGCTACATACATGGTTATTTGTAGCAGATGAGAGCCTAGCCTATGGAGAGAGGCGGATGAGAGCCTAGCCTATGGAGAGAGGCGGATGAGAGCCTAGCCTATGGAGAGAGGCAGATGAGAGCCTAGCCTATGGAGAGAGGCGGATGAGAGCCTAGCCTATGGAGAGAGGCGGATGAGAGCCTAGCCTATGGAGAGAGGCGGATGAGAGCCTAGCCTATGGAGAGAGGCGGATGAGAGCCTAGCCTATGGAGAGAGGCGGATGAGAGCCTAGCCTATGAGAGGAGAGGCGGATGAGAGCTAAGCCTATAGGAGAGAGGCGGATGAGAGCCTAGCCTATGGAGAGAGGCGGATGAGAGCCTAGCCTATGGAGAGAGGCGGATGAGAGCCTAGCCTATGGAGAGAGGCGGATGAGAGCCTAGCCTATGGAGAGAGGCGGATGAGAGCCTAGCCTATGGAGAGAGGCGGATGAGAGCCTAGCCTATGGAGAGAGGCGGATGAGAGCCTAGCCTATGGAGAGAGGCGGATGAGAGCCTAGCCTATGGAGAGAGGCGGATGAGAGCCTAGCCTATGGAGAGAGGCGGATGAGAGCCTAGCCTATGGAGAGAGGCGGATGAGAGCCTAGCCTATGGAGAGAGGCGGATGAGAGCCTAGCCTATGGAGAGAGGCGGATGAGAGCCTAGCCTATGGAGAGAGGCGGATGAGAGCCTAGCCTATGGAGAGAGGCGGATGAGAGCCTAGCCTATGGAGAGAGGCGGATGAGAGCCTAGCCTATGGAGAGAGGCGGATGAGAGCCTAGCCTATGGAGAGAGGCGGATGAGAGCCTAGCCTATGGAGAGAGGCGGATGAGAGCCTAGCCTATGGAGAGAGGCGGATGAGAGCCTAGCCTATGGAGAGAGGCGGATGAGAGCCTAGCCTATGGAGAGAGGCGGATGAGAGCCTAGCCTATGGAGAGAGGCGGATGAGAGCCTAGCCTATGGAGAGAGGCGGATGAGAGCCTAGCCTATGGAGAGAGGCGGATGAGAGCCTAGCCTATGGAGAGAGGCGGATGAGAGCCTAGCCTATGGAGAGAGGCGGATGAGAGCCTAGCCTATGGAGAGAGGCGGATGAGAGCCTAGCCTATGGAGAGAGGCGGATGAGAGCCTAGCCTATGGAGAGAGGCGGATGAGAGCCTAGCCTATGGAGAGAGGCGGATGAGAGCCTAGCCTATGGAGAGAGGCGGATGAGAGCCTAGCCTATGGAGAGAGGCGGATGAGAGCCTAGCCTATGGAGAGAGGCGGATGAGAGCCTAGCCTATGGAGAGAGGCGGATGAGAGCCTAGCCTATGGAGAGAGGCGGATGAGAGCCTAGCCTATGGAGAGAGGCGGATGAGAGCCTAGCCTATGGAGAGAGGCGGATGAGAGCCTAGCCTATGGAGAGAGGCGGATGAGAGCCTAGCCTATGGAGAGAGGCGGATGAGAGCCTAGCCTATGGAGAGAGGCGGATGAGAGCCTAGCCTATGGAGAGAGGCGGATGAGAGCCTAGCCTATGGAGAGAGGCGGATGAGAGCCTAGCCTATGGAGAGAGGCGGATGAGAGCCTAGCCTATGGAGAGAGGCGGATGAGAGCCTAGCCTATGGAGAGAGGCGGATGAGAGCCTAGCCTATGGAGAGAGGCAGATAAGAGTCTAGCCTATGGAGAGAGGAGGATGAGAATCTAGTGTAGCTTAGTTTATTGAGAGAGCCGGATGAGAATCTAACCTATTGCAGGAAAGAGATGAGAAACTAGTTGGCACGTGACTACAACAATGCAAAACGCATACTTACAGTCATGTGAGTGTCAGCTATGAAAGCAGAAATGAGAATCCCAACTGTGTTCGTGTTACACATTGTCATGATTTGGTTATCAGCAGTCACAGTGATTGCAGAAACACTTTAATCTTTCATCATTTGGTTTGATCTTAATAGCCCAATTTCTGGGACTTTAAAATGAAACAAAGGTTGAGGTTCTTCTAGTCGCAACAAAGGTTTAATAGACGTCACTGCTATGAAAAGGGATAAACAAGAACCAGAACATCTTATGTTTTCCAGTACTGTCAGTGTAGTGTTATTATAGATGTCGCCATTTCTTTTCTTGTTAGAATAAAGAACTTTATAGCAGAATGCATTTTGCAGGGAAACAAACATGGAAAGTTTGGGAGTGTCTTCCATTCCTGGTGTCAATGCGGATAAAGATCTTCTGTGATTACCAAGGACTGCCCTTCTGAGACAGGGGAATAGGCCTCACTATAATCATAGAAAGGAGGACGATGCTTTACAGGAGTGGACTCCTGATGCAGTTAATGGGTCGAGAGCAGAGAACCCGCTGTTATGAGGGAACCTGTGGAAGGAAAGCTGTGGTCGATAGAGAGCAATGGTAAGTCTGGGTCAGGGATTATAAGGGATGTTTAATAGGTGCACATTCAATTTCTCAAACGATTTGTAAGGCCAGGTCCACATCCTATTTATAAACTCTATAGGCCCCACACAGCATAGTAAATGGCAAAATCAATTGTGCTTACTTGGCAGGCGGTGAGGTAGACGACACTGATATGGTTGGCGGCAGTAAGGCCTTCTTCGGAGATGCCAACTTCTCAGTCTCCGGCATTTTTTCTGCATAATTTGAAGGAAACCAGCCAACATTTCCCTTGAAACATCCGTACAGCCAGCCGGCCTCTCCAACATTACTTTCATCCACCTGGTGAGAGGAGAAGAATAGGTAAAATCTGAAGAACTAGTACTGAACAGGGGCCCGAGCATAGGAAATCCTCTCATTATTAGTGATCAGATACATTTTCAAGGCTTCACTTTGTATCTCTGTGCTGGATATAAACCTAAGAAGCAACGTGAGACTTCACAATGGTCAGAATATCGGAGAAACTGGATTGCTGGAAGTAGATCATAGATTTCAATTCCTACCTGTAGTATGCTATGTATAGCAGAAACTGTATTCTATAAACAATGTTATGAGCCGACATTCACAGGGGAATAATAATGACAGGCACGGGGGTCCTCAGCAGACCCTGGGCTGTCATGACAACCCATCGGCATCCCATAATCACAACATGGTCATGCCAATGGACAGGAGGAATTATTCATCCTCCCTGCCTGCGGGCTGGCAGAGATCTTTGACCCGTTATCAGCTGTAGGTGAAGCACTGATTCATCCACGGTTGTTAGAGGCACATGATGGCTGATTAAATCAGTCATTATGTGCGGGGATAGATGTGGGCTCATGGTGCGAGCCTGCATCAGTCAGGGCACCGGGACATGACATACCAATACGTCATATGTTGGTAAAGGGTTAAAGACATTTTGAGGAAAGATTAACTAAAAATGGGACATGTAATTGGCATGCTGTGTATAATACGGCATTGTGGTACATGATATACACTGGACTCTAAAGGAGGAGCCAAAAGGCAGCCCCATGTAACCCCAGCTTTTATTTACTGCCTGGTTACACTTTAGTTATCCACAGTCTTTACCTGAATGGCATCGCCGGCATTGAAGCTCAGCTCGTCTGCATTTCTGGCCTCGAAAGGATATAGAGCTGAGTAGTTAACAAACAACGAAGACTTTCTGCTCTCAGCGTTTCCTGCAGAACAAACAAAACCAAGATACAAAATCATTCACATTTTTTTTTTCCTACAAGTTCAGCAACTTTCTTCTACATAGTCTGCAATAAAAATGTTCTACCATTTTGCTGCTGCAAGGCTTTTATCTAGCTGAGGGATCTGAAAAGAGTTACAAACCCATCAGAGCTCTCGGCATTGCTCTTATCTCCTTTCTTTTAGTATTCACAGCCAGGAGGAGGTTTGTACATTGTGTGGAGTGGAGAGAAAGGATCTACAGTCTCAGGGAGGGAAGTCTACTGGGAGAGTCATTCAAAATAGAAAAATCTAAAACTTTAATGAGGCTACAAAGTTGTGTATAAGCAATGTAGTTTCCAGACTGAAGTTTGTCATTTTATTATGTAACAATTAACTTATGTAAAAATCATTTTTCCATATCATACATGTCTAAAGACTGAACTCGGAGGGTCTTCTAAGGCTACTGGACTCGCTACTCTGGAGGCAGATGTCACATAATTTATATCATATCAGTGTCAATTCAAATTGTAGCTATTCAGCACAGTAATTTCTAGCTGTATGACTTAGTTTGGGCAGAGTTACCTTCTCTTCCTTTGTCCACACTGCCATGTCTTCCACTGATCGTCTTCAGCTTGTCAGCAAACGTCTCGTCTATACTGAGCTTGGAGAAGCGTTTTTCTGGTTCTTTGCTGCTTTCTTTCCATCTGTTCTCCTCCTCTTTGCTTTTCTCCTCCGCTTCCTTTTTCAGCTGCGCCTGCCTCCGTTTTTCCTCTTCTTGTTTCCTCCTCTGCTCGGCCTCCCTTTCTATCTCTGCCCGTTTCCTCTTCTCTTCCTCTTCTCGCTGCCTCTCTTCTGCCAGCTTCTGCTGCTGGGCTTCCCGTTCCGTAATCCTCGCTGCCTCTTCCTCCGCCCGTTGCTTTTCCAGAAACATCTGTTCCTTCCTTCGCTCTTCCTCCAGGCGTCTCTGCTTCTCTTCCTCCTCTTTCTTCACTCTTTCCTTCCATAGATTTTCCTTCTCTTGTTTGGCTTTTCTGCAGAACAAAAAAAAGATCATGGATCGATCATCAATCTAACAATGTAAAGCAGCACAGTCCTGTATATAGGGAAGTCAGATGTTTTTATTAAGTGCAAGCATTTGCTCCCTGGCATCAAACATCACAGGCAGCCACTTCTCCCCTCTCCCCAATGGGAAATCCATACTAATGAGGGTGGAATATCCTATCTGTGTCCCTTTAAATTCCCATTAACCAGATTAATACTGGGATACTTCTTCAGCCTCAATGATATGCGCACATGTTGTATTTTTATTATGCGTTTTTGAGTGCAGATTCGTCTCCAACCTTGAAGGGAATCCTGATGGCAACAAAGTCAATGGGAATCCTGAAGCCTTAAAGGGAACCTGTCACCTGGATCTAAGCCCCTACACTATCACTACCTGTCCCTGCACCTTCCTAGCTGCTCCCTATCTATCCCTCTCTGAGCTAAATCCGCCCTATAAAACTGCAGAAAAATAACTTATAACTTACAGAAAGTCCCTGAGGCTGGGGACTGAAAAGGCGGCGCCAGGCTCCATTCAGCCCCTCCTCCATGCAGCAGCACACTCCCCGCTGGGCGGCATTATTCTTTCTTCATCGCCGCCTCCTCCATTTGGAATCTGTGCTTTACACCTATCATGTTGTGGTGATGCGACCTCGATGTGTCCCCTGACTGAGACACAGCATATGGGAGATTGTATCTTCTGCTCGGGAGCAGCACACACAGGGTGAGCTGCTACTGGAGCTAAGTGCTGATTGAAATCACTGACCCCCAGGTGTGCGGGTGAATAGGAGATGATATGAGCTTCCCTGGGCTGTGGGGAGGGGGTGGAGTGTGTCAGGACAGCAGCAGGAGCTGCTGGGATTGTATGAGGTTCTACTCGGCTGTGCCCCAGTGTAACAGGCCAGACTAACCCCCCCGACCAGAATATACTCTGGGTTAAAGTGGCCTAGGCCAGATTATACCCCTCCGTATACCACAGCAGCTGTAGATCAGGGCTCCAAGCAACACATGGGGCCCGAGGCAGCACAAAGTGGCCCCAGGCAGCAGAAAGTGGCCCTACGCAACATACAGGGGCCCCAGGCAGTGCTAGGGCCCCAGGCAGCACAAAGTGGCCCCAAGCAGCACAAAGAGGCCCCAGGCAACATACAGGGGCCCTAGGCAGTACTAGGGGCCACAAGCTACACACAGGATCCCAGGCTACATACAGGGGCCCCATGCAGCATACAAGGGCCCCAGGCAGTACAAAGGGGTCCCAGGGAGCGCATGGGGGCCAGAGGCAGCACACAGGGGCCCCAGGCAGCACAAAGTGGCCCCGGGTGGCCCACTGCCTGGGGCCCCTGTATATTGCCTGTGGTCACTTTGTGCTGCCTGGGGCCCCTGTGTGCTGCCTGGGGCCCTTGTATGCTGCATGGAGCCCTTGTGTGTAGCCTGGGATCCTGTGTGTAGCCTGGGGCCCCTGGTACTGCCTGGGGCCCCTGTATGTTGCCTGGGGCCCCTGTATGTTGCCTGGGGCCACTTTGTGATGCCTGGGGCCCTGTGCACTGCCTGGGGCCCTTGTATGCTGCCTCGGGCCCTCATGCATAGCTTGGGGCCCTGTGCACGGCTTGGGGCCCTGATCTACAGCTGCTGTGGTATACGGAGAGTTATAATCTGGCCTAGGCCTGTTTATACCCCGGGGTATAGTTTGGGCTAGGCCAGAATATACCAAGGGTATATTCTGGCCCAGGGGGGTATATTCTGGGCTAGCCCAGTTTATACCTCGGGTATATTCTGGTCGGGGGGTTAGTCTGACCTGTTACATCGGAATCTGGAGGTCTGTGAATACCTGAACTGTGTGCTGTGTGAGTAAATACCTGAGTCACTGCCCTCTGTCGTGCCGATCCTAACCACTATCTTACAGTGTAAAGTGGGTGGAAGATTCCAAATGGAGGAGGTGGCAATGAAGAAAGAATAACGCCGCCCAGCGGGGAGTGTGCTGCTGCATGGAGGAGGGCTGAATGGAGCCTGGGGCCGCCTTCTCAGTCCTCAGCCTCAGGGTCTGCTGTAAGTTATAAGTTATTTTTCTGCAGTTTTATAGGGCGGATTTAGCTCAGAGAGGGATAGATAGGGAGCAGCTAGGAAGGTGCAGGGACAGGTAGTAATAGTGTAGGGGCTTAGATCCAGGTGACAGGTTCCCTTTAATCACACGTTGAGTATTTTCTCATTACAAATCTGGTGCAGAAATAGATCTGCAGCATGTCAATTCTTGCAGCGTTTTTGCTGCAGATGTCATCCATTCTAATGGATGGGAAAAACCTGCACCAAAAACGCACCAAAAACAGGGCCCAAATGCAAGTGTTTTCTGTCAAGAGTTGCAGAAATGTAAGCACTGAATTATAAATGTTTGCACATACCCTAAAGGAGTTTTCTGATCTTACAATAGGAAGTAATCTGGATAAAAGGACCAAAAAAAAAAAAAGAGCTCTGCCCATCCAGGAAATCTTCTCCCTGCTCCAGAGCCATCGGCTTCATCTGTCTCCCCCGGATCGGAAGCAACATTCAGCCAGTTAGGTTCAGGATACTGGGTCGAGTACAGCTTTATTTATAAATAAAAGTATTACCGTATATACTCGTGTATAAGCCGACCCGTGTATAAGCCGACCCCCCTACTTTTGCCCCAAAAATGTGGAAAAACCTATTGACTCGTGTATAAGCCGAGGGTGGACCCCAGCACAGGTACACAGGCCTCCCCAGTGGTAGTATACAGCAGCCCCAGTGGTAGTATACAGCAGCCCCAGTGGTAGTATACAGCAGCCCCAGTGGTAGTATACAGCAGCCCCAGTGGTAGTATACAGCAGCCCCAGTGGTAGTATACAGCAGCCCCAGTGGTAGTATACAGCAGCCCCAGTGGTAGTATACAGCAGCCCCAGTGGTAGTAAACAGCAGCCCCAGTGGTAGTAAAACAGCAGCCCCAGTGGTAGTAAACAGCAGCCCCAGTGGTAGTAAACAGCAGCCCCAGTGGTAGTATACAGCAGCCCCAGTGGGGGCACACAGCAGCCCCCTGGGGGTACACAGCAGCCCCCTGGGGGTACACAGCAGCCCCCTGGGGGTACACAGCAGCCCCCTGGGGGTACACAGCAGCCCCCTGGGGGTACACAGCAGCCCCCTGGGGTACACAGCAGCCCCCTGGGGGTACACAGCAGCCCCCAGGGGGTACACAGCAGCCCCCAGGGGGTACACAGCAGCCCCCAGGGGGTACACAGCAGCCCCCAGGGGGTACACAGCAGCCCCCTGGGGGTCCCCAGCAGCCCCCAAATGCTGGCACTCCGCCCCCCCCGCTTCCTTACCATTCCGGACTTCTGATCCGCGCTGCTCCTCGGTGCTTCATCCTCGCTGCTCCGTCCGTCTTCTACATCCGGGATCCCCGGCCGCGCGATGACGTCATATGCCTGCGACGGCCGGAGATCCGGATGTAGAAGACGGACGGAGCAGCGAGGATGAAGCACCGAGGAGCGGCGCGGATCAGAAGTCCGGAATGGTAATATAACCATCGGGGGGGGGGGCCCTTACAAGGGGGGCGAGTGCCAGCATTTGGGGGCTATATGCACTGGTTCCCCCTGCCGCTGATTGACAGGGGGAAGCAGTGCATATTTAATGAGCGGCCCCACGTGACGGGGCCGCTCATACAGCAGCCTCCCCCCGCCTCCTCCAGCCTCCACAGCCCTGGACACAGCCCCCCCCCCCGTATTGACTCGTGTATAAGCCGAGGGGGAGACTTTTCAGCCCAAATTTTGGGCTGAAAAACTCGGCTTATACACGAGTATATACGGTAAGTCCAGGTCAACGTACCCATTTCCCATTCACATGGAGCATGGATCTGTGCTACGACCACACAGATGCACACAAAATCCAGCTCGTGCAAATTCAAGGTGCATTACAGGATCAAATTTGCTTGGTGTGCATAACCTCAGTCATCATGTTTTGGATGTTTGTTGCATCATGGATCAACGTAATGAGTAAAGGATGCAACATGCATCCAAACCGCGCTGACCGAGTTTGCGCATACCATGCAAATCTGATCCTGTTATGCACCTTGAATGTGTATGAACTGGATTTCTCTACTTTATTTCTGCAGCTTTCTTGTGCAAATTAATTCCTGCTGTGACTTTTTTAAAATTGTGGAAAACCCCTTTAATTGCAGATTCCTGGACCCCTGTGGGCGAGAAAGGCACAGAAAGAAATAGTACAGAGAGCTGCTGTCACTTCAGAATATAAAGCACCACTCCAGCATTTTATTTTTTCACCACTGGAGTGATGCTTTAAATCTGCGTCCCATAACCAGTCTTATACTCCCCTTCCAGCGGTTTTAATGTCTTTTGGCATCGCTCCAGTCCCACAGTGCCACCATGTGCCCGTAACTTCTGATTGGCCAGAAGTTAAAAGTGAGGTCACAAGAGGTCAATGTAAGTCTATGAGAGCTGGAACGAGGCTCTCAGAGATTTATTAAAAAGTAACCTCTGACTGCTCCATGAAACACTGGAGCTGCCAGCAAGTCACAAATACCCGCAGGACGACCGGAGGAATGCTGGAAAAGGATGAAGGTGGTGGAAAGTGAGTATCAGTCAGAGTGGAAGGGACTTAGATTTAAAGCACCACTACATCGGAGAAATAAGTAAAATGGTTGTGCCGGAGTGGTGCTTTACAGTTTGAATTGTTTGGACAGCACGGTGTCTCTGGGATTTGCATTGTTGCATGGTCCTCATCTGGCAAAGTAAGCAAGAAAATGAATTAGAAAAAAAATCTCTGAACTGGGGGATAGACAATACCTTGCGGCCTCCTCCTCTTCCTTCTTCTTCTGGGCCATTTCGGCATTCTTTCTCTCCAGATCCCTCAGTTTGTCTTGCTTGATTTTCTGCAGTTTATGGAGAGCCGCCTGCTGCTTGTTGTAGCTTTCTCTCAGCTCCTAATGAAAGGCAAAAAAAGTCCATCACATAAAGACAAAAGCATAAAATGCAGCAGCGATGGAGAGCTGCGGAGTGCGACATGCACGGATGTGACGGTGTATGGGTGGGTGAAGAAGCCAACGTATAAAAAAACACTATGATTTCTGCCATTGCACAATACCGACACAGACTTACCAAGCAGAAGAAATGAAGACTCTATTTTCACCTGAATGCAATACTTACATTAACCATTCGCCAATCCATATGTAACACAATAAGCTCAATTTTAACAAGTAGATTGAAATGTATATATTTAATACTGTATATGCATGACCAATGCTGAGAACAACCAACTATTGCTATGTGCAAGGGTATGCACCAAATAGTGGTGTGGATCCCAAAATATGCTGAAATGGGGGTAGATAGGATGCTTGACAGCCAGATTTCCACTCACTGCCAGGTGGCCGAACCTATAGGGCAGGGGTGAGGAACCATCTTTCTACAGAGAGCCATTTGGAAATTCCTACAACCCTTCGGGGGTCGTGCAAAATTATCAATTTGAAAATTACCCACTTTATTTGGTTAAACAATCAACTCACCCCTACTGTGCTGGCTGGAGCGGCTACTCTTTAGCGTAGGCGATATTGATCATGTTGCTTCTGAACTGCTTTTCCAGGTTTGCTAAAGCCCTAGACATCACAGGACAGGCTGGGAGCATATACCTCACTGGGGAGGCCGAGGCTGGGGCATAGAGATAACTCGGGGTTAGATTTAAAGGGCAGACATTTGTCAAATCTCGTCTGCTTGCCTGAGAACTGCAGTCCCCAGGAATCTGCCCAGGGGCCGCAAAAAAGTAATTGAAGGCCGCATTCGGCCCTAGGGCCTGAGATTCCCCACCCCTGCTATAGGGTAAGCACGCTGAAGGTACACAGTGCCCAGTTATGAGTACTGGGTAACGGAACAGACCCACTGATGCGCTGTACTAAATGGATAGTGACTGCACAACCGTCGGGTAGCCAGCTCGCTGATAAGTCAACAGGTACTGCGAATCCTCTTGCAGACAGCCATAGCAAAAAAGGTGCACCGAGTAGAACTGCAGACCTTGAAAGCTGCGGTAACCAAGGTATAAGATGCAGGGCATCATTAGACAGGTACGTGCATCTAGGTAACTGCGATGCTGGGAGTTACATGCACTATATAGAGTGTAGATCCAGTAACCTGCTATGAGAAAACAGAGAAGAGATGCGTGGTCTCTGGATCTCTGTTGAGTGATAGGGTGACAGATACCCTGATTCATTCTCATGGGTAGCTGCGCCTACTGGATAGCAGTGTGGATTTCATAACCTGCCATAAGCAGACAGGTATGGCTGCTGGGTTTCTGCTTACTGTTAAGGCAGACCTCAAGATGCATTCTTGCAATAGTTGTGTGAACCGGGCAGTGGTGCGGATCCTGCAACCTGCTGAACAGACGGGTATTGGGTGCTCAGCCACTGGATGTCTGCTCACTGTTAGAGGGGAAAACCTATAATACAATCTAGCCGGCAACTCTGTGCACCAAATATTGGTGCAGATCCGGTAACCTGCTGAGGCAGAGATGCATAGGACAAACGGCCAGTGGAAATCTGCTTACTGTTAGGATGGCCGATACCAGGATTCATGTCCGCAGGCGGTCGATGATGTGGATCCTGAAACTTGCAGAAGAAGAAAGGTATAAGATGCACGGTCGCTGGATATCTGCTCACCGTTAGGGTGGCAGATATCAGGATTCATGTCCGCAGGCTGTCGATGGTGCGGATCCAGAAACCTGCTGAACAGACGGATATAGGATGCACAGCAGCTGGATATCTGCTCACTGTTGGGGTGGCAGGTGGCAGGATTCATACCCACAGTCAATGGTGTGGATCCTGAGACCTGTTGAGGAAGACAGGAATAGGATGCACGGCCGCTGGATTTCACTGTTAAGGTACCATCACACCAGGACATATCGCCGGCAATTCCACAGGCGACGCTGAGGCGTGGCCTGTCGCCGGCGACATCGTCAATGCGTCGTCTAATGTAAATGGGTGAGGGCGACACCTCTGAGTGGTCGCCTGGTTTCACATCAGAGCTCTGAAACTAGGCGACCATTCTTGGGCGATGTGTGCTGATCGCCCTGTGTAACATCTCATGAGCGATGTGAAAGGCGACAGCACACATCGCCTATACCATTCCGGTAGGCGGTTCAGGGCGTATGTACTAGCTCTGGCGGTCTGCGTGGATTGGTGGCAGCTCGAGCGTTCTGATTGGTTGTCTTGTTCCTCGGCGCCATATTTGATGATGTGTGCGTCCAAAGGTGTATTACTCAGGAGCATACATACTGTACAGTAGCGCATTGATGGCTCCTCTGTGTTTGCGGCTGGGTTCAAAAGTGCAGAGATGTGCCACAAACGTGTGTTAACAGAAACGCAATTGCCATTACATCCCAACTAAAGTCTGCATGAGCGCAGTAGTGGCAGCCTTCCTGTATTACATGACGCAAAAGCATACAGTGAATCCTGTGGCTTTTGGGGCGCCTCTGGGCCCCCGTCAACATGTGACATATCTCCCGTGCGTTCATTCGCCATTACGTTGTCAATCTTTTGGCGCCACCTTCCTGGTGCTTTCCCTTCCCCCGCAGAATAGTCAAAATGGCGGCACCCAGGCGAGCTGCAGTGTGGGGGGAGCCTGAACTCCGTATTTTAATTGCTGTATGTGACACCAGGGATTACTGGTGTCACCAGCACCACACCCATCCACGCCTCCACAAGCAGGATGTCCTGTGGAGGGTGCAGAGGCGGCTGGAGAGGAGGTTGGGGTTGTGCGCAGCTGTAAGCAGATCTGCAAGATCGCAGACCTTAAATTCAAAACGCCTGGGCGCATCACCCAACTGCGTGCCAGAATTGCCCAGATGAGAGGTGAGTAGCCTGACAACATACACATACCATTCTTTGTAAAGAAAGACATATGAAGGCCAGCACATGCCACTGTACATCCCAACATATATAGGGGCAATGTATGTGAGAGCTTCTTCATGACTCTGCAGTTGCAGGAACATCTACCTGCAACATCCACATACGCCCTATAGTCCCCTGTAAATTATAATAGGTCTACTTTACCTAGCCACATATTGTCATATGCTTACCCTACCCACATATGACATAATGTTGGCGTATCCTGCCATTCTTTCAATCTCACTCATCGTGACCTAATGAACTTCAAACAGCACTGTTTATTAAGTCCCCACATATGCTGGCCATGTTGTTCTTGTGACAAAGTATGTTGTTGCCTCAACAGGTAGGGACAGAAGCCTTGAACATCCCCCATCCCCTGCGGGAGGACCACCACCACCACCACCATACGCCAACCCGGGTCACAGGCCAACAGCCGCAGGAACACCACCACATCCAGAAGGGCCCACATCACCACACACCATCTGGCTCAGAGGGGACCCCAAGGGCTGATTCCACCCCACCCTTGGAAGGAGAGCTGTCCAGTGGGGCCAATTCCGCTCAGTGGTCCCCTCAGGACCCCACAAACGGCAAGAAGGTGGGTGTAATGTCAATAGTACTCACATATACTGTGCACTAGATCTGTCTTTCTTGTTTTTTCCCCTTAATTTGTATGTCGGGACCTTGGTTACGGCCTAACAAATACACATATGCTGATCTCATTACAGATAATCCCAGCCAAGCGGTGGACTGAGCAATAAGCCCCTCACCATCCTCACCCCCCAAATGGTGGCTCCAAAGACCCTCTGTAAGTGCAAACACTTTTACGAATACACACCTGCTATGTGTTCCAAACATGTTGCTGATGTTGATGTTCTGTATCCTCTGTAGGTGGCCCATCCCTGCAAAACCTGGAGGTGGTCCATGAGGAAGCGGCGTTGAGGCTTGCCCAATTGGCCAACCTGATTGAGCAGTACAAGCGAGCCCATCCCACCTCTGCCCCTCAAGAAGCCTCTTCCTCATGATTGATGTTTTTAAAACTAATTTTAACCAAGTTTGTGTGATTTTGGATACTGACGGTTGGTTTTTATTACCATGTTGGTCATGTGTTTAAATAAAAATTCTGTTTTTATAACCAGGAATACTTGTTAAGTTTTTTTGTGCATGGATGTATATGTTTAATATTATGTTACCCCTGTAACGGGGTTTTACCCCATACCATTATTACGTAAGAAAGATTGACACGATACCACAAGTACGTATTGGTGTCCACAAAAGTGTATCTTTGTCCCTGGAAAGAGATGCATGTCCCAGTATATGGTGTACCACAAACGTATGGTGACATAATGTCTGATTTATAGGGGTACATAAGCACTGGGGACATATGTAAGGTACCCAGGGACAGGCCTTTGTGGTGACACTGTATGGTGCCTGTGTGTGTATTGTCCTCCATATACATGTATTTCATTACACATATTCTGTACACACACATGGACAAGGAAATGATAGGTAATCAATACATATGGGCCACATAACTGGAAACACACAAATATCTGTGCACACACATACTTTCACGGCTCCAATATTATCCAGACCAAGAACTCAAGAGTGATTTTATTAGCTAACGCAGTATCACAACACACATAGATAAAAGCGCTGTACTAATTCACTGTACAATTAATCGTCACGCGAGCGCCGTGTTTTGCCTTGTCGCCCACGCCAATGCGTCTAGCAATAATCCACGACACATCACACGAGAGTGGACTAAAGCACCGAGCCAATACGCACATGCATGCTTACATGTAGGATGTAGCGCGCGAACAAGAGCACATAATAATTTGGTGTTTGTTTGCAACCAATCACACGTCTTCAAGGCGTCACACAACATAATGTTCACGCCTATCTCCGAGATGCGGCTCAAAATTACGCCCACATCGCTAATGTGGTGGCTCTGTGTGAGGCGGAAGCAGCGACCAGCGACTTGATCACCCCTGGGCGACGCTCAGGCAATTTCCGGTCAGGTCGTTGCCCGAGCGTCGCCTGAGTTGTCGCCCCTTGTAAATGGGCGTCAGCGACCTTGGGCACACGCAAATAAGTGGCGCGCATGTGTGTCGTCTGTGGAATCGCCGGTGATATCTCCAGGTGTGACGGTACCCTTAGGGTGGCAGGTCCCATGATTAAACTTGCGGGCATTGTGTGCAATGGACAGTGGTGCGGATCCTGAAACCCTCTAAAGAAAACAGGAATAGGATGCACGGCCGCTGGATTACTGCTCACTTTTGGGGTGGCAGGTCCCATGGTGCAATCTTGTGGGTCGTTGTGTGCACGGACAGTGATGCGGATCCTATAACCTGCTGAAGAAGACAGATATAGGAAGCACGCTGCTCACTTTTAGAGGTAATGATTAAATCTTGCGTGCGCTGGATAGTGGTGCAGATCCTGTAACCTGCTGTAAACAGACAGGTATGAGATTTATTGCCTCTGGATTTCTTCTCACAGTTAGAATGGCAGGCCCCAGGATTCAGTCTTGTAGTCAGTTATGTTGCTGCGAACTGTAACCGGCTGTAGGTATAGGATGCCTGGCAGTCGGGATTGTGTGCAATGGCCCCATGCCAGAGACTGACATCAACAGGCAAACTGGGTGCCATCCTGAGAAGGCAAGGCCCACATATATAGGCCATAACAACAACTTAGTCATCGGCGGAGGGCTCCAAGCAAAGTCAGGGTCAGAGGCCTGGGAAGGACAAATGAGGTGTCCGTGTGGGCGGTATGATTAACAGAGGGCCAGGAGGTATAGGACACGTATGTGTCTTGGGAAAAAACAATATGCAGGAGATGTGCACTGTGCTGGTGCAGCTTATGTATATGGGCTGTCTAGGCCAGCAAGGTTACTGGGCATCTTGAGCATGTGTGCTATCTACCCCTCACACACACTGTAGGTGGGGCTCACAGGAAGTAGGTCAGAGGATGCATAGTGGAACTGCCGGGATACCCATGTACCTGCCTGGCCCAGATGTCCTCCTGTGATACACCGAGACTGTCTCAAAGGAGATCCCTCCCGGGGAATGGGGTCCATAGATGCCCTTAGAAGACCAGCCCCCCGATACTAACATGGGGAAGCGGCAGTCCGAGTGACGAGAAGCGCGCATGAAATCTCGTCGGAGACAAGAGGCGTCGAAATTGGGATCAGCGTCATCCGGAGAGCGGAGCAGCTGACGGACTAAAATTATGTAGTAGGCTGGGAGTTGATGGGACCGCGGGCCATAATAGAGCTGTGAAAGCAATGGAGGCCTCCGCCACGGACGCAGCGCTCCAAGTAGGAGCAAACTCACCCAGTTGTGCATCCGGGCAGGTGCCGCTGCAAGTCCTCCGAGTAGGGGGTTTCAGGGTTCCCCGCTGTATCGATCGGTGTATTGGGCCTCAATCCAAACTCTCGCTAGTTAGAAAGAAGGAGAGGAAGGAGAAAAAAAACAAACACCCAGTTGCAGAGTATCACCCCCTTTCAGCAGGTGTGATGCCTAGGGGCCTGGCACGGACTTAGATATGCAGTCATCCTAACATCCAAGGTGGTGACACCCCGCGGATGGTGCGCTGTGGTGGGTCCGCCACATCACCTACACCAGGTGCAGAGGGGGGTATGTGGAAGTAACATACCGCGTTCCCATCTGTTGATGGTTTGGAGAGAGTGGTGCCCTTGAGGGGATCGTCACCCTTCTAAGTCCCTTCGGAGTTACAGGCGTGGTGTGGAGGATAATATCGGTGCAGAATGGGGTACGTGGAGGTAACAGTCCATGTTCCTGTCTGTTGATGGTTTGGGGAAAGTGGCGTCCTTAAGGGAACAGTCTCCCCTGTAAAGATCTTGTCTCAAAACCAAAAATGGAGATAAAGTTGAAAAAAGTTGAAAAATCTAGCTATAGATGTGGACTGTGTAAGGACACATCTGCCTCCTATGACACTAAGCTAAAAACTGATCAGGCACACCCTAGGCTGGGGGTTTATGCTCTTGAGGAGGAGCTAACTTTTTAACTTTTTTCATTAGCCTAGTGTGCCTCCTAGTGGCAGCAAAGCATACACCCATGGTATCCTGTCCACCAATGAGGCGATAGTGAAACAGACACTGACCCAGAGGATCTGTAGACACTCTAGCCCATAACTCTTATCTGGGTGCAAACCCAATAGGTCCTGATTATAGATATACAATGTACACAAATCTAGGGCAACATAGTGCCATCTATTGGAGGCTGCCACTCTCTAACCTTGCACCTCGGGGGCCTGGGTTCAAATCCCACCAAGGACGACATCTGAGTCTGCATGTTTTCCTTGTGTTTGCTGGGTTTCCTCCAAGTTCTCTGACATAATCCCACACTTCCAAGACAAAGTTAGGGAATTTAATTTGTGAGCCCCTTTAGGGACTGTGATTCTGTTTGTAAAGTGCTGTGGAATTAATGTTGTTATATAAGTGAATAAATAGCATTATTAATCAATGTCTGAGCCTTTAACAAGCTGCAAAACATCCCTAAGGATGTTAGAAAAAGTACAAATCTCCTCCCAAATCTAGACAGGTGTTCCAGATTTGCTGCCCCTCACAAGCATAGAGTGAGGTGCTATATTTTAGATTTAAAAAGGAGATTTTTGTGTACTCACCGTAAAATCCTTTTCTCTTAGCCTCTAATTGGGGGACACAGACCGTGGGTGTTATGCTGCTGTCCACTAGGAGGCGACACTAGGCAAATCTGCAAAAGAGTTCAGAAACTCCTCCTCTGTAGCATATACACCCTGGAGCAGGAAGTGATTCTCCAGTTTTGTGCTAAAGCAGTAGGAGAGTCAACAAATAACAGTGACACAGGAAGTACACACAGTCAACCCGTGTAAACAATATAGTTAACAAGGTAATAATCGTGGAACACGGCTTGAAACCGAACAGGCACGTGTGTAAATAGTGAATAATTAGCAGAGTATATTAGTACCACAGGGCCTGTAGCTAAGCAGGCGCATGTGGAAAATAGTGAAGAGTGAACGAAGCATATGATCGTATAACAAGACCTGAAATTAACAGGCTCATAGTACTACAAGGCCTGAGCTAAACAGGCACAAGTTTAAACAGCCAACAACTAACAGAGAGATAATAGGCAAACACGGTAAACGTGTTAACCATGAAATGTGAGAACTGAAGAAAAGGCCCATAAGAGCCATAGGGTGGGTGCTGTGTCCCCCAATTAGAGGCTAAGAGAAAAGGATTTTACGGTGAGTACACAAAAATCTCCTTTTCTCCTTCGCCTCATTGGGGACACAGACCGTGGGACGTCCCAAAGCAGTCCCTGGGCGGGAAAGAACAAAGGAACTAGATATACTGAGCAAGGTCAGAGAAGAACCATGCCCCAGGAACTAGTGACACTGAGCATGATCAGTGAAGAAGAATGAGCCAACAGGCGAGTTGCCGCCTGGAGGACACGTGTACCCAGACCTGCGTTCGTTGCGGACTGAGTGCAAGCTCTATAGCGGCTTGGGTATGGGTGTAGGCTGGCCTATTGGCTGCCTATACACCTGTTGCGCCAATGACTGTTACCGAACTGTCCAGGAGGCCTTCCTGGCCGAGTAGAATGTACCATGACCCTCTGGAAGGGATGATTCATCGATGGAATAAGCGTCCTGGAAGGGTAGAGGAGCCTTAGAGGCTGACGTGTTCTTAGTTCTGCCCATGACGTGTTCTTAGTTCTGCCCATTGGAAGAATGAGAAAAGAGAATCCGACCTCTCAGGAGGGCACTGACATCTAGATGCGTAGGGCCCAGACCAGGTCCCGCACATGTAAGTCCCTCGCGACCGGACGGACTGAAGTCGGGCGTAGCGATGGCAGAGAGACGTCGTCATGTAGGTGGAAAGAGTAAACCTATCCTGAAAGAAAAAAAGGAAACAGCCATAGGAAAGTCTTGTTCCGATGAAAGGCGCTATGTGAATGAGGATGCTACAGGTAGTATTCCATCATGGCTGAAAACGGGATTCTTGGCGGCCGCGAGTATCAAGGTCAGTTCCCCACGGATCTAGTCTTGTTGTATGGGGACCAGAAATAGCAGACCCTTCGAGGAAAGGTTTCATAGAAGTCTGGTGGCAAGATGTGTTTGTAAGAGGGTGAAAAACCTGGTGTGTGAGAGCCCCAAGGATAGCCCTGAGTCGAGGTCTGGGTGGAAGACGGAGAGTCCCTAGGACGAAGTAGGGCCAAGGGGAATAACTGCTAAAGGAGTCCCAGCAAAAAAAACAAAATGAGTACACGTGTGTGATGGGATGTTGCTGATAAAGCTGGTGTCCTCCTCTGTGACTACGCTCATTACAATATCCTGGGAAAAAAACCTCTTGGGTTAAATTCTAGGTCTGAACGGCTACGGTATCAACCTCAGATGAGAAGAGTTCTGAGGAAGAACTGGCCGTGAGCGAACAGGTCTGAACTGACCGTTAGAGGTCCTGGTACTGCGCTATAAAATTGGACAAGCGTGCGCGCCAAGGGCGAGTGGATCAGTCTGAGACCAGAAAGAAGCCCCGGCGACATTCTCGTTGTGATAATCCCGACTATTAGAGGGGAAGAAATGTAGGAGAGGCGGGTACCGGTCCAGGCTTGGACTAGTGAGTCTGTCCCACTGACTGCGGATCCTGAGACCAGGCCAGGAAGGCCGGGACCGAGGCATTGAGGTGTGACTCCGCCAGCTCCATATCTGTGGGTACCTGGCGTCGGCGTTTCGACGGAGGACGTGTAGGGGAAGGGGCTGGTCACCCTGAGTCCATGCCTTGGCGAATTAGGAAAAAAGATAACGCCACCCAGAAGAATACACCTGGTATGAGAACAGCTGGCAGTACCGTGTTGTAGGATTCCACCTAGTGAAGAATGTGGCGAACTTGTCAACGCTTAGAGACTGCGGGTTTCACACTGGTGGTTGACCTATGCCACGGCTGTGGCATTGTCTGACTGCATTCTGACTTGTCTGAATGCCAGAAGGTGACTGAACGATTACAGTCCTAGAGATACTACTGTAGATTTAGGGGTATGTTCGAGACAGGGCAAGACCACTGCCCTGAGCATTGTGAAGGGGGTACATCGCCCCCCATGCAGTATGCGTGCAACGCCTGAGCATGGATAATTGCAAAGGCCGGCGATTCCGCTGAGGCCATGGAACTGGCTGCTATGCTGACCAGGACTCTTATATCCGCTGTGAAGGATTGAGGAAATCCCTGCCAGAAGCTGCGGAGTCCAAGATGAAGAATCTGTGCTTTGTCTGGGAAACTGACTAGAGCTGTAAATGCGTTGCAACTAACGGCAGCCATGATCATGCGATGCTGTGCGTCCCATATGGCTGAGACTCTATACGTGACGCTGCAGCATGGGGCGTCAAGGGCACGCAGCGGAGCTGGGGCTCCTGGATATATGTGCTGTGTTGCAGCACGCGCCTTGGAGTTTGGGAAGACCTGGAGAAGGTCGATCCCAATGAGTCTGTTTAACGAGCACGGTGCAAATGTCACTGTGTTCGCAGTCTCTGAAAATCATGGATTGATAAAAGAGCCATCCGGAGACGGAAGACTGCTGAAAAGCAGTATATACGTTGCCATTTTCAGGCGGGGGAAAAAAAAAACAAAACTATGTAATCTTTTCGCTTCAGTCCCTTCAGCGTCGCCCCACCCCGAGCTGAAGGTTCGGGAGCTCCGACGGCAGGTGGAGGGCGGGCAGAAGGCGGGCTGAGAACGGGCGGGAAGCCAGAGATGTCACGGCTAGGCCGAAGCCGGGCCCTGCTAAAAGACGCGGGGCTCGGAACCGCAGAGGCCCGTCGCGGAGGTCCGGAGAAAACCGGAAGACAAGAGCAGTGCTGGCAGAAAAAGAACCGGAGGCTGTGATCACGACCGTTCGGTCGCTGGTGTCCTGTGCTGCACACCGCGAGCACTATCCCACTGGAGACTCCTGAATCGAGAAGGGACAGAGTGGTGGAAGAAGGCTCGGGCCATGGTCTTACGGGGCAAGAAGGGCCCATTCATTGGATCATGCGGTCAGGGGCTGTAAGGTCCCGTCTCGAGGCAGGCTGTGCAGAGTACTCGCACGTGTCCTCTTAAGCCAAATATCCATATAGGTCTAGTGAGGAGATTGGCAACAGAATTCGTATACCACGTAGTGCTACCTCGAGTTACGTCTTTGTAGTCAGGTGACGAAGGCCGGCCAGGCCTCATGCCTTCGCAGCTTCAACCCGAATCCCCAGTGGAGAGTCGAGGAAGAAGCTTGGCATATAACAATATCGGCTACAACCCAGCGCCTCCGACAGTGGGGAGCTGAGGAGGAAGTATGTTATGGGTCTTCGGTTCCAGAGACCCGAGCTAAACCACTCGAGCAGGGCTGATCATGGAGTTCATCCTGTGTTTTGACGGACTTGACCGTCATCCCTGCAAACCGGAACTCTAGCTGTGGGATTGGAAAAAATTGGTAACAGTCCTAGGACCCTTGCAGTTATCAGATAATTGTAGGTTACGTCAACTTCAACTGGACTCTCCGACAATGGAGGACCCAGGAAGAAACCTGTGAGTTCGACTCGCCGTAATTCCACCGCAACCTAGTTCTCTCAACTGTGTAGGGGCCTGGGAAGGGATGAATGAGTATTTTATGTCTGAATATCAACAGGGTTCCCAACGTTGAGGGGAACCGAGGAGGAGGGCATGTCGGTATATCACTTAAACGTAGCTACCCTCCCCGGGTAGGGCTATCAGATCGGGAAGGTGTACCACAGGAACCTGCCTCTGGCACGGTGGTAGGAACAATTATAATTGGTCCGTGTGCTGGACAGAGGGACTCTGGCTGTACCGCTCTGTGAATTAGCAGTATTCCTAGTAACGTGATGTTACTGTGTCACAGAGTACAGGGGTAGCATTACTGTCACACGCTTGGTGTACAGGGAGGGGGGGGAGTACAAGTTGAGGCAGGCTGTACTATGGTGGCTGCCAGTGGCGTAACATCAGGCCCCGGGACCCCGATGCGAATGCTCCAATGGGCCCCCAATTATTGCAAATGTTTAACAGTATGTCTTTTTCTATATGACAAAGCACTTTTTTGGGGCCCCCTAGGCTGCAGGGCCCGGGTGCGATTGCAACTTCTGCACCTGGTGCAGGTACGCCACTGCTGACTGCCCGTCAGTAACTATCAGAGACTGGCGCACCGCGAAGCCGTGTTAGTTGTTGTTGGGTCCCTGCATACCCCGTACAGGGGATGCTGCGAGACTTGCTGTAATGTGGCACAAGAGTCGGAGCTGATCTGTGTATCCCTATTATCTCCACCTGGGAGGATAGGGACCAAGGGATGCCTCAGCAGAGGCAAGCATGAGCCTGCTGCCATCTGCCCCATTAGTGGGTGCCCCTGCAGGGATTCTGCCCAGAGCAGAGTCCTAGGTGCAACCCCAGTGGTTGTAGTGGCTTATTGAAAACATCTGACCTCCAGCCACAGATGGCCTGGTCAGCCTGAGCCTGCTGCCATCTGCCCCATTAGTGGGTGCCCCTGCAAGGTCTCTGCCCAGAGCAGAGACCTATGCGCAACCCCAGTGGTCGTGTTATCCGACCATCTGACCTCCAGCCACAGATGGCCTGGTCAGCCTGAGTCCCCTGATGCCCCAAGCGCTGTTCGCCGCTGTTATACAGCGGCGACAGCGCCGGGGCTGCAATGGCGGCGGTGCCAGGAGAAGGGGCGGAGCTAGCGCGAGAGCGCGCAGAGAGGCCGAATGGCGCCCTTTTCAGCCTGTCCCGCCCCCGTGCTGACGCTGAAAAGGCTCCCGTCCAATGGGGCGAGCCGGTGGCGGGACGGTGACTAGGCCGAAGCCGGGGCCTCGCGTAAAACGCGGGCCCGGGAATGGCGGGGGGCTGGCGCGGAGGTCCGGGGCCGGAACTGGGAACCCGGCGCCTGGTACCGGAGGCTGCGACCACGGTGGGGCAGCGCCCCATCGGCGCCCAGGGCCCGCTATGAGCCTCCGCTGCTGTGCTCCCTTCCAGGGTAGCGGGCACAGCATGAATAGTAAGGAGGAGGGGGGACCCGAGGTGGGAGAGCCTGCTCTCAGAGACCCTCACAGTAGGGCTTGTAGTTCTGCAGCTTACAGACGCTGCAGCTGGTCGGCTCAGGGGGGAAAAGGAAAGAAAACATGCAGGGTCCCAGGGGAACCCTGATTACCTGAGTAGGCTCCTCAACCCCGACCCTGGCAGGGAATGGGGAGGGCATCTTGGGCTTGCTCGACCCATAACCCAGAAGGGAGATGGGGAAGTCTGTGCCTGGCCTGGCGTCCTGATGTGCCCCGCAGGATCAGCTCTTTTCTGCTGTGAATTCTCTGCAAACCTGCAGAAGTCACCCTGAGGTTCCCATGGGGACAGGGGAAAATGTGGGAGCGCCGCCATGGGAGAAAGACAAGGAGATCGGAACGCAATGGAACCGTCGCCTTGCTCCCTATCCATCGTGGCAGGAGGGGATACGTGGAGGTGACACCCCGCGTTCCCGCCTGTTGCTGGTTTTGGGAGATCGGTATGCGGAGATACCGTCGCCCTCTCATATCCTTGGTAAAAAAGAATAAAAAATCTAAGTAAAAAATATCTAACTATGTAATTTGGAGTGGTCCTATGGACCATGTCTACCTCCTATCGACACTAAGCAAAAACTGGAGAATCACTTCCTGCTCCAGGGTGTATATGCTACAGAGGAGGAGTTTCTGAACTCTTTTGCAGATTTGCCTAGTGTCGCCTCCTAGTGGACAGCAGCATAACACCCACGGTCTGTGTCCCCCAATGAGGCAAAGGAGAAAGACTTTATTATGGGTCTACATGGTATCATTTATCCTTGTCTAGTCCGTCATCTGGTATAGAACGTTTTATGGGCAACACAATGTTTCCTGTAAAAAAAAATAATAATAATAATTGCGCAAATTAGCTCTCCCCAAGAAGAAAGAAGTATGCAGAAACCAGGAGATATTGTGGATTAAACTGCTCTGCTGTCAAAGTGAAGTGAAACCTCACCTCCATCGGTAAACGCACCGAATTAATTTGATGCATTTCCTGATAAAGGGTGGGGTTTCACTTCAAACTGCATTTAATAAATCACCCTAATAAACTATCCGGCGATTTGGAGTTTCTGTTCATTGACAGCAGTGCAGTTTAAGCCACGTTTTCCCCTGGTTCCTGTATACTGCTTCAGCCTTCGGATTTGTGGAGCTTGCGGCAGCTGTTTTTTGTCCTTCTACTATTAATTGTGGGTGACACAACCGTACAAGGTGAGCACCGTGCTTACATAGCATTGCCCCTTGTATATAGGTAAGACCCGATTGCATCTGTTTGTCCACAGCATTTAAGAAGAAAGAAATCTCAGCAATGATGAGGGGTGAGAACCCTGGAACATCGGTAGATGGTGATCGTCATTTCTTGAAGAAGCCAACAAGTCAGAAAATGACAAATTGGATGGCAACCTCCAAAAAGTTTCATTAAAGAGACCATGTTCTTTTTTCTGGTGGAGAGCTAATTTGCTCACCCTTTTCCTCCGGAAGCACTGCCTGGCTAATAGATGCCAGTGCTCTCCAAGAGAGGAATCAAAACCCTATATACTTATCAAGTGACAGATTACAATTAGTGCTGGTGTGAAATCCATATTCCATCAGTAATCTGTGAGCACCTTGCGGGAGCCCTAAAAACAGTTTTCATCTGCGACTTCTATACTCGCAATGCCCTCGTTAAAGCATAAAACGTCTGCAACATGGTGTCAGGCCGACTAACCAAAAGAAGACCAGGGTTAGCTTGCATTGTGTCCTTTACTCCAGCTGCCAATGTCCCCTGTCGATTGCCGTCCTGACACCAATGTTTTGGAACAAGGTCAGGGGGTCCCAGGTCCTTTCTCTAAGTGACGATATATTTCTACACTGCACTGATTGTAATAGCACCATGATATCAGCTCCTCTGCAATCGAGCATCCCGAGATCAGACTATCATCTCAGAAGCCAACAAGCAGCAAGGGGTTGTCCAAAGCAGACAAACATAAAGACCGCTTCAACGTACAAAGACCATGATATGGCTGTGATTCCACCATCATAAGAACATTTCATGTTTGTTGCACAATGGATCTCTTCACCCTGTAACATAATGCTGGACTGAAGAAAGGACTGAAGAAGGGTGTGAGGAAAGTGACAAGCCTCCTGGACCTCCCCTCCTTCCCCCATTGAAAAAAATGGAGCACAGTCATACCAGAAATGGAAAGCGAGAAATGGAAAAACAAGGAGAGAATAAGAGAGCGAAAGTGAGAGGAAACACTGAAATTGAAATAACCTTAAGCAAGAGGAAGAGATTGCTGAGACAGCTGAGGAGAGACAGAAGGCACTGCAGAACAGAGTCATCCATATTCTCACGCTGCAAGATAAGGAGGGAGAAGGCAAGTAAATACTGAGAGCCCGCTCATGGGGCTACGAGGAACACCGGCGAACTGAAGTACAAAATGTAATGCTTCAGAGCTTATCAGAATAATCGCCATTCTCCAGGCCCAAACATTACCCACTGCTGGAAAAATCAAGGGAAAGGGATTTTAAAAGTCGGGCGATAAATCAGCTGGGCCAGGAGAGGGCCGGAGGGGAAGGGGCGACGAGCCAGCCGGGCCGAGAGAGGGCCGGAGGGGAAGGGGCGACGAGCCAGCCGGGCCGAGAGAGGGCCGGAGGGGAAGGGGCGACGAATCAGCCGGGCCGAGAGAGGGCCGGAGGGGAAGGGGCGACGAGCCAGCCGGGCCGAGAGAGGGCCGGAGGGGAAGGGGCGACGAGCCAGCCGGGCGAGGGTCGCGGAGGGGAAGGGGCGACGAGCCAGCCGGGCGAGGGTCGGAGGGGAAGGGGCGACGAGCCAGCCGGGCGAGGGTCGGAGGGGAAGGGGCGACGAGCCAGCCGGGCGAGGGTCGGAGGGGAAGGGGCGACGAGCCAGCCGGGCGAGGGTCGGAGGGGAAGGGGCGACGAGCCAGCCGGGCGAGGGTCGGAGGGGAAGGGGCGACGAGCCAGCCGGGTGAGGGTCGGAGGGGCAACGAGCCAGGCGTCTGGGGGGTGATGGGTTCCACGACGAGCCGGGCCGGGCGAGGGTCGGGGAAAGGAGCCACGACGAGCGAGGGTCGGGGAAGGGGGCCACGACGAGCCGGGCCGGGCGAGGGTCGGGGAACAGGGCCATTCTCCAGGCCCAAACATTACCCACTACTGGAAAAATCAAGGGAAAGGGATTTTAAAAGTCGGGCGATAAATCAGCTGGGCCAGGAGAGGGCCGGAGGGGAAGGGGCGACGAGCCAGCCGGGCCGAGAGAGGGTCGGAGGGGCGACGAGCCAGACGGGCGAGGGTCGGAGGGGAAGGGGCGACGAGCCAGCCGGGCGAGGGTCGGAGGGGAAGGGGCGACGAGCCAGCGGGGCGAGGGTCGGAGGGGAAGGGGCGACGAGCCAGCGGGCGAGGGCGGAGGGGGAAGGGGCGACGAGCCAGCGGGGCGAGGGTCGGAGGGAAGGGGCGACGAGCCAGCGGGGCAGGGGTCGGAGGGGGAAGGGGCGACGAGCCAGCCGGGCGAGGGTCGGAGGGGGAAGGGCGACGAGCCAGCCGGGCGAGGGTCGGAGGGGAAGGGGCGACGAGCCAGCCGGGCGAGGGTCGGAGGGGAAGGGGCGACGAGCCAGCCGGGCGAGGGTCGGAGGGGAAGGGGCGACGAGCCAGCCGGGCGAGGGTCGGAGGGGAAGGGGCGACGAGCCAGCCCGGGCGAGGGTCGGCAGGGGAAGGGGCGACGAGCCAGCCGGGCGAGGGTCGGAGGGGAAGGGGCGTCGAGCCAGCCGGGCGAGGGTCGGAGGGGAAGGGGCGACGAGCCAGCAGGGCGAGGGTCGGGTAGGGGAAGGGCGACGAGCCAGCCGGGCGAGGGTCGTGAGGGGAAGGGGCGACGAGCCAGCAGGGCGAGGGTCGGAGGAGGAAGGGGCGACGAGCCAGCCGGGCGAGGGTCGGAGGGGGAAGGGGCGACGAGCCAGCCGGCCGGGCGAGGGTCGGAGGGGAAGGGGCGACGAGCCAGCCGGGCCGGGCGAGGGTCGGTGGGCAACGAGCCAGGCGTCTGGGGGGTGATGGGTTCCACGACGAGCGGGCCGGGCGAGGGTCGGAGGGGCAACGAGCCAGGCGTCTGGGGGTGATGGGTTCCACGACGAGCCGGGCCGGGCGAGGGTCGGGGAAAGGAGCCGGAGGGGAAGGGGCGAAGAGCCAGCCGGGCCGAGAGAGGGTCGGAGGGGAAGAGACGACGAGCCAGCCGGGCCGAGAGAGGGTCGGAGGGGGAAGGGGCGACGAGCCAGCCGGGCCGAGAGAGGGTCGGAGGGAAGAGACGACGAGCCAGCCCGGGCGAGGGTCGGAGGGGAAGGGGCAACGAGCCAGCCGGGCGAGGGTCCGAGGGGAAGGGGCGACGAGCCAGCCGGGGGAGGGTCGAGGGAAGGGGCGACGAGCCAGCCGGGCGAGGGTCCGAGGGGAAGGGGCGACGAGCCAAGCCGGGCGAGGGTCCGAGGGGAAGGGGCGACGAGCCAGCCGGGCGAGGGTCCGAGGGGAAGGGGCGACGAGCCAGCCGGGCGAGGGTCCGAGGGGAAGGGGCGACGAGCCAGCCGGGCGAGGGTCCGAGGGGAAGGGGCGACGAGCCAGCCGGGCGAGGGTCCGAGGGGAAGGGGCGACGAGCCAGCCGGGCGAGGGTCCGAGGGGAAGGGGCGACGAGCCAGCCGGGCGAGGGTCCGAGGGGAAGGGGCGACGAGCCAGCCGGGCGGGGTGAGGGTCGTTGGGGAAGGGGCGACGAGCCAGCCGGGCAAGGGTCGGGGGGGCAACGAGCCAGGCGTCTGGGGGGTGATGGGTTCCACGACGAGCCGGGCCGGGCGAGGGTCGGGGAAAGGAGCCACGACGAGCGGGGTCGGGGAAGGGGGCTCTACGACAGCGCCGGGCGGGCCCGGGCCGGGCGGCGAGGGTCGGGGAAGGGGGCCACGACGAGTCAGGCTGGGCGAGGGTCGGGGAACAGGGCCACGACGAGCCGAGCAAGGGTCGGGGAAGGGGGCCATGACACGACGGGCCGGGCGAGGTGGGGAAGGGGGCCACGACACGACGGGCCGGGCGAGGGTCGAGGAAGGGGGCCACGACACAACGGGCCAGGCGAGGGTCAGGGGAGCAACGGCGGGCCGAGAGAGGGTGAGTGGGCCACGAGCCAGCCAAACTAGGACAGGGCCAGGGGCCATGAGCCATTCAAACCGGGAAAGGGCCACAAGCCAGACAGGTCGGGAGAGGGCCAGCGGGTCACGAGCCAAACAGGCCGAGAGAGGGCCAGCAGGTCACAAGCCAGACAGGCCGAGAGAGGGCCATGTATCTTTAATATGGATGTTGATCTTTCAACACCTTGAGCTGATTGTTGAAACAATCCATCTCTGATAACTTTGCAGATGTCTCCTTCTCTAGGGCATCCATCTGCTCCCGAAGCCTTTGGCACAACCCATCTTTCTCCACATTTTTCTTCTGAATGCCAAGGAAACCAGAGCTGGAATTATCTGTGAAATAACCGGATGTTACATGAGATGTTCCCACATTGACAATATTAGTAACAGTAGTCAGAAAATCAAGGGAACCATAAGTCACCTGGTGATTTTCCCAACTGAACCTGCTTCATCTTCTCATTCAAGGCTTGTTTCTCGGGGAGCAGACCGCTCAGCTTATTCTGATATTCCTAAAATACGAGTTACATACAGGGAGACATTAGTAAACCCCTCCCATAATATGATGATTTCCCCTTATGGGCTGCATTTGATTAAAAAAAAAACATGGCTACAATCTGCAGTCACTGACCGCTCAATGCAGCTCAGCTCCACTGAGATAATGAGAATGCATTTATTTTTTTTGTCTTCTTTATTGGGACAGGGTTATACATAGTATTTACAGGACACCTCAGCTGCTGCAGAACCTCATTACAGACTGTTCAGCTGCAATAGAGATTCAAATGGGTTCTACGATGAGGATGTCACCACAACACGACATTCACCAGAAATCTAAACTCGCTGGATATTGGATCACAGATTGCTATTGTTTATTAAAGTATTGTTTATTTTAATATCGAATGCTTATAGCAAATTAAAACAGATGAGCAACTTTTATGTGACTTAAAGGAGCAAGACGAAAGTCAATACACAGCCCGGTCTTTCAAGGGGATGGTCCAGAATCTAGATTTTCATTACACGATGGAAGAGAATGGGAGCAGAGCAGCAGTACCTGGGAATGGCCCATATACAGAGCGGTGCTCTTCTGGCTCTGTTCACTGTGAACATCCGGCTGCGGAGCTGTAATCAGCTGGTCAGTGGTGGTGCCAGGTGTCAGGACCCCAATATCTAATCCCAGACAGCTCCATTCATCACAGCGGCACTGCCTTTCTGCCATTACCTGCAGCTGCTGCTGGAGCTGTCTGATCTCTACAACTCCCAGATCGCACTTCTTGTCTATGGCGTTCAGCTCGTTCTTCTTCATTTGTTTCCTTCCTCGCACATCTTGCACTTTCAGAGTGATTTGTTGATGTTTCTCCTCCTAACCGAAACATGAAAAAACAAGATGAGGAATCACAAGATTAGTGACTGACAATATGTTTCATTGATTATTTCCCAGCTAAAGCCTATAGTATACTCAAGAGCAGCATTCAAAACTCTGACAAATTTTGAGCCTAAATATTAGATCTGAAGTATAGAACAGGATGTAACTCAGGATCAATACAGGTTAAGTAATGTAATGTATGTGCACAGTGACTCCACAGCAGAATAGTGAGTACAGCTCTGGAGTATAATACAGGATGTAACTCAGGATCAGTACAGGATCAGTAATGTAATGTATGTACACAGTGACTGCACCAGCAGAATAGTGAGTGCAGCTCTGGAGTATAATACAGGATGTAACTCAGGATCAGTACAGGATCAGTAATGTAATGTATGTACACAGTGACTGCACCAGCAGAATAGTGAGTGCAGCTCTGGAGTATAATACAGGATGTAACTCAGGATCAGTACAGGATCAGTAATGTAATGTATGTACACAGTGACTACACCAGCAGAATAGTGAGTACAGCTCTGGAGTATAATACAGGTTGTAACTGAGGATCAGTAATGTACTGTATGTACACAGTGACTGCACCAGCAGAATAGCGAGTGCAGCTCTGGAGTATAATACAGGAGTAACTGAGGATCAGTAATGTAATTATGTACACAGTGACTGCACCAGCAGAATAGTGAGTGCAGCTCTGGAGTATAATACAGGAGGTAACTCAGATCAGTAATGTAATGTATGTACACAGTGACTGCACCAGCAGAATAGTGAGTGCAGCTCTGGAGTATAATACAGGAGGTAACTCAGGATCAGTAAAGTAATGTATGTACACAGTGACTGCACCAGCAGAATAGTGAGTGCAGCTCTGGAGTATAATACAGGATGTAACTCAGGATCAGTACAGGATCAGTAATGTAATGTATGTACACAGTGACTACACCAGCAGAATAGTGAGTACAGCTCTGGAGCATAATACAGGATGTAACTGAGGATCAGTAATGTACTGTATGTACACAGTGACTGCACCAGCAGAATAGCGAGTGCAGCTCTGGAGTATAATACAGGATGTAACTGAGGATCAGTAATGTAATGTATGTACACAGTGACTGCACCAGCAGAATAGTGAGTGCAGCTCTGGAGTATAATACAGGAGGTAACTCAGGATCAGTAATGTAATGTATGTACACAGTGACTGCACAGCAGAATAGTGAGTGCAGCTCTGGAGTATAATACAGGAGGTAACTCAGGATCAGTAAAGTAATGTATGTACACAGTGACTGCACCAGCAGAATAGTGAGTCCAGCTCTAGAGTATAATACAGGAGGTAACTCAGGATCAGTAATGTACTGTATGTACACAGTGACTCCACCAGCAGAATAGTGACTGCAGCTCTGGTGTATAATACAGGATGTAACTCCGGATCAGTAATGTATGTACACAGTGACTCCACCAGCAGGATAGTGAGTGCAGCTCTGAAGTATAATTTAGGATGTAACTCAGGATCAGTGACTGCACCAGCAGAATAGCGAGTGCAGTTCTGGAGTATAATACAGGATATAAGACAGGATCAGTAATGTATTGTATGCACACAGTGACTCCCGCAGCAGAATATTGAGTGCAGCTCTGGAGTATAATACAGGATATAAAACAGGATCAGTAATGTAAGGTTTACACAGTGCCAAAACATGTTTATGTAAATTAATTATTATATAAATATGTCTACAGGTAGACATACAGTGCCTTGAAAAAGTATCCACCACACAGTGTCATATTGAGCCCCAAAATTTGTACTTTGCTCTCATCTGACCAGAGGACGTTCTTCCACATGCTTGCTCTGTCCTCTATAACGGCATGTGGAGGACAGTATCCTGGTCAGATGAGAGCAAAGCAGAACTTTGGACTAAAAAAGCAAGGTTAGCCTACTAAGTATTGGCTCGGGGGCTGAATACGAATGCACGACACAATTTTCAGATTTATATTAAAATATTTAGAAAACCATGTTTTATTTCCTTTAAACGTCACAAACACTCTGCTACTTAGTACTGGTATATCACAAAATCCATTTAAATTTCAAGGTGTAACAAGAAAAAAATGTGAAAATGGTATGAATATTTTTTTAAGGCACTATAGGCTTTAAACGGAATCTGTCAGCAGGTGTTTGCTATTTAATCTGAAAACTGCATGCTGTAAGGGTTAACACAAAGAATTCAGCGATGCCTCTAATCACACAGTGTGTTGCTGTTCACCAGCAATGTTTGCTTTAGCACCTGTAGATTGTCATTGTTGGACACAGCAGGGCATAAGCCCAAGTCCGGCATGCCTCCTGCTGTAATTAGAAGCTCACTGTCTATAGACTTTGTATAAAGTGAGCCTGGAACGTGGAACAATTCCCAGTTCCACAGTAAGGACAAAACGCAGTGTGAGAATATTCGACAACATGTAACAATTTCTGATCCCTACCAGCGCCTCCAGCTCTAGCTGTAAGCTCTTCTTCTTTGACTTCAGCTTCACAATTTCCTCCTGTTCTCTGTTCCTCTTGTTGAAAAGCTCCTGACGTCGGATCCTCTCCAGCTCCTGCTGCCTTTGTCGCTCTAGTTCTTGCTTTGCAGCCTGTAAGAAGAAAGTAGCACATTCATATAAATGTCATAAATGGGCCTCTCTTCATTCCCTAAATATATATACTGCCCCCAAAATAAAAAAAAAATGAAGAAAGACTTATATGGTAAGATCTATGGGTCCCACCAATCATGAAACTAAGGGCCAAAGGTTTTTCTGGTTTGTTCCCTACTCATTAAAGGGAATATGTCAGCAGGTTGTTTCTATGCTATAAGGGTTAACACAAAGAATTCAGTGATGAGTCTCTTACTAAAAAGTGTGTTGTTTACCAGTAATATTTGTTTTAGCACCAGTAGCTTATCATCGCTGTGACTAGCTGGAGTATGGGCACTAAGTTCAGGACTCGTAGCTCAGTAATTTGCAGCTCACTGTCTATAGACTTTGTATAAGAGTCTGGTGCAGGAGAAGGCAGCTTTCTCAGCTTTGCTGCATCGCTAAATCTAATGACCCTGATTATGTCAGAACCGCTGCACCCAGTAATCTATGTGATACATCATTTGATTCAGGGTCTCTTTGCCTACATCATGCTGATCTCAGATAAGGTAAGGTAAGGTAACGAAAATCTGCTGACAGATTCCCATTAACACAATAAAGTTCAGATTCTCACCTCCCTCCTCTCGATCTCCTTCCTCTTCTCCTCCTCCCTCAGCCGCTCCAGCTCCCGCTGCTGCTCCATGCGCCGCTCCAGCTCCAGTTGCTTCTTGCGTTCCTGCTCCTGGCGTTCCCGCTCTCGGCGCTCCAGCTCTTCTCTTTCCTTCTGTCTTTCCTCTCGGCCTCTCTCTGCTGTTGCTCTAGGAGAACCTGGCGTCTCTTCTCTAGTTCGAGGTTTCCCCTCTCCATGTTCTCCTTCCTCCTCTCCTCGAACGTCGCTTTCCATGATAAAAAAAGAAAATAATTATGTCAAAACGCTAATATGGCGTGTGGTTGTAGGAACACGCAAGCATTTAAATAAGTGATTTCCTCCCTATAGTAGCTAACCTTTTGATCACTAGGACTCCCCTCAGATCCCCCCCAAAAAAAGGGCTCTGCCGAGTCCTATTGACATGGACAGGAGGTGAAGCATGGTCCATTCATTTTCTATAGAACTGCTGGAAATAGAATGCTTCCTTCAGGCTGTGACAGAGTGAATGGGGCTGAGGGGCAAATAGGCAGGATTTCTGCCCCATTCAGAAGGAGCTGTCATAGCCTTGTTTTTGGTAACAGTAGGGGGGTCCCAGCGATCAGACCCTCAGGGATCAGAAAGTCCTTATTTGACTTATAAAAGGGGACTAACTCCTAAACTTACAAGCACTTTTAAAATAAAAAAAAAGAAAAAGGAGGTGCATTATCCTCACCTGCAGTTTTTTTCTGGGGTGGTTCCTCATCTTGCATCCTTTTGTAGGTTGGCATTGTCCCATTCATGGTGTCGTCACCACTGCAAGGAAAGAAATCAGAAAACCTATAATTGGCCAAATATATAGCTATACAACAGGAATAAGAAAAAAAAATATACGGTACATGTAAAGTACAAAAGTAATAGAAATACATCAGCTAAACTTATGACATAACTATCTGCAAAGTTGCAACGTGATACAATTAGAGAATGTTGAAGAAAATCCCCCATGTGGGGATATCAAAATGTGCTACAAGCCAAATAATTGCAATAATACACAAAATAAAGGGTTAAAACTAACAAACAAAGGTCAAGGAAAGCAGCCTGACAATAGCGCATTTTGTTATTGCTTCCTCCAGGGATTCAGGAAAGAAGTCAGCTGACATTTTCTCTAGCATTCATCTACACATTTGCCTCCAGCGACTGGGTTGAAACTTTTTCGTATCCTCATGTCTCAGAGCCCCTTCCTATTCTCAGGAGCAAATTTAGCTCCTTTAGTGATTGGCTGCAGCGCTGTTGCTGTGACAGAGATTAGCTGATCAAGCCAACGACCTTAGTGATTGCTGCAGCGCTGTTGCTTTGACAGATATTAGCTGATCAGAGCCGACAACCTTAGTGATTGGCTGCAGCGCTGTTGCTGTGACAGAGATTAGCTGATCAGAGCCGACAACCTTAGTGATTGGCTGCAGCGCTGTTGCTGTGATCGATATATAAGAAATACTGATAAGTGTGTGAGGCGGGCACTACTTGCTATGATGAAAGTTGAGAACTCTGAGACTAAAGATGGGTTACACAATCCGTGGGCCAGACTAGGACAGCAGCCTTGTTTTAGTGATTGTTGGGGGATGGGTCATCACGAACTCCTCCAAACAAAACTTTAGATATGTATACGACATACCGGTGTGTGGTACAAGGAAGATTTCATAATCTCAGTCTACGAGAACATATACAAGTGCTGGTCCTCAGTATTTCCAAAGGTATGATTTATAACGCTGATTGTTAAAATACTCCAAGTAATTCTGAATTAAAGGGACTCTGTCAGATCATTTTTCTCCATGATACTAATATTACCCTTGAATACTGCCTGGGCACATCTTTTAAAAACATGTAAAATCATTATTGTACCCTTTGTAGTTCCCATGTTATCACTATTGTCAGACCCTGCAGGGAGCTCCTGCATTAGTCTTGTCCATTATAAGCAAAGACGATTAGTCCTGGCTGTGTTAAACTGTCAAGTAATTATGCACTCCCTCTCACCAGCTCTCTCCTTTCTGGGCAATGTGGTTTCACTTTTAGGAGATCTATTATGTTGAGGACACAGGGAGAGAATGATTGTGGGTCTGCCTCATCTTATCTAGACTCCATTTGTTTCTCTAAGCAGGCATCCTGCTGTGACAGTTTCTGTGTTGTATTTGACCTCTTTCCTGGCTGCAGACACAGAGAGCAGAGAGGAGAACACAGCTCCCCCCTCCCCCACTGATGTACTTTGCTGTGATGTGACATGCATATTCATCTTATGGGGAGTGGATAGGAGAGAACTAAGTGGATCATTCACTGTGATTGACAGATGGAGTGAATCTCTTTATTTGAAGTTTAAAGAAAGTAGGAGGGAAATATAAATAATCGTAATACATCAATAGAGAAAGCTTAGAGAAAGGAATTAGAAAATGAGAACAGTTACATATGGATTTTTGACCAGACAGATTACCTTTAATCGAGGGGTGTCCAAAAACCCATAAAAATATCTGTCCCTTAGGAGGACCCGGCAAGTCTGTTCATTACAAACATCCCATACATTACTATGCAATATTAATTTCTCTTGTGGTGACGCTGTAGGGAAACTAACACCCGCTGCCTTGGTTCCATCACAGATAACTCATCATTTGATCAATCTATTGTCTCCCAAAATGGAATGGTCTAATCTGCAAAATACCTTAAAGGTACGTGCACCTGGTGTGTGTCAATGTTTTCTGGTGTTTTCCCATTTTAACCATTTAACAATGAAGAGACTGCTGGTGTTTTTTCAAGTAAAAAAAGTTGAACAAACACTGAACAAAAACACCCGCTGTCTTTCTAACCTTCCCATTGAAGTCTATTCTAAAATATGGAGCATCTCCACAACACAAAAGTCTGAAGGATGGTTAAAACAAAGGCTCAAAAGATTGGACAACAGCAAGTCATTTTTACATGGAAACAAAAAATTAGTTTTGCAGCATTTAGGTTGCGCTGTTTCAGAGGGTTTCCAGAGCTGAATCCTCCTGAAAAAGACGTTGTGTGCACAAAGGAGCCCGATCCCTGGGAACTTTGCACACTGGACATAACAAATGCTGATCAGATTGTGAACAAGTACAAATCATGACCACAAATAGAAGGACATTTTACAAGGCACAAGATCCCCTTAGATGACCCCATCTACAGATTCCTTGAAGTCAATTTTCCCTCATCTCAGTGGTTCTCCATCCTTCCTAGTCGGGCATGCTGAGAGTTATAGTTCTGCACTGTCATTGCATATACCGGGAACAATGTATTCGTTACAGCTGCTGGTTTCAGCCCCCTTCCCCACACATCATATCTACACACACAGATTGAGCGGACGGTGCAGCATGTACTCACCTCACCCTCCTCATACACCCAGTGCACCCCATCAGGCTATGATGATTGTGCTCCGTTCCCTGACGGCCGGGGAGAGGCAACCAGCAGGGACAGTTGGGGCTCCACAACAGTCATAGTCTTATCTAAGCTTAACGTCCGTTATATAACGGCTGCCGGGTTCAGATAACCCACAGACTTAGAAATACTCCACTGCAGAGGAGCAAAAACACAGGAAAGTGAAAAAATAATCCTAAAAATATAATGATAGCATTGCCCGCTATATACATTGTGCGTCCCACATAGCCTGCTACATACACTGTGAGCCCCACATAACCCGCTAGATACATTGTGAGCCCCACATAGCTGTTATAGACAATGCGAGCCCCACATAGCCTGCTATATACATTATGAGCCCCACATAGCCTGCTATATACATTATGAGCCCCACATAGCCTGCTAATACATTATGAGCCCCACATAGCCTGCTATATACATTATGAGCCCCACATAGCCTGCTATATACATTATGAGCCCCACATAGCCTGCTATATACATTATGAGCCCCACATAGTCTGCTATACGTTAAACACACACAGCCTCCTGAATATAGCTTAAATACAGCATAGCCTACTACTACTACAGACTTATGAGCACCACAGAGCCTTTAAAATACAGTATGAGCCCATACACAAAAAAAAAAAAAAAAAAAAACATTCACCACATACTCCCCTCACTCCCGTTCCCCCCACACATAGTCACATAATGACGTCATGGCATCTGAAGTCTCACACGCTGATTTGGCAATAGAAGGAGCTGGCAGCCACTCCTCCACCAATATATTAACTGCTATCCTCATCATGAGGCTGCAGACAGCAGTGACATCGGGCGGCGGGCGGCAGCACTGGACAGGTTTGCAGACGTGTGGTGCGGCGCGCAGTCCGCTGTTTTCAGCCCTTCGGCTGTGTTGGTCCATGGCCACTGCTCGGCCCGGTTTAGAGGAAATTCCAGCTTTGTTCCCTTAGTGCAGGCTCAGCAACCCTGCTACATACACATGTCGGGATGGGATTCTACCATACATCATGTTAATACCAAAAAAAAACTAGCTGTTCTGAAGTGATGTATACTGTTTTAGCATATAAAATACCAATTAATCATTTTTTGCTTCCATGTGTCCCCCTCTGTGAGTTCTGTGAGAAGTCACTACAATGAATCAGTCTCCTTCCCCCTCTGGAAGCTGACAATAAACCGCATGTATAACCAGTAAGACAAAGAACCATGAAGCACCCTGGCTTAGGCAACAGAAGAAAAAATATTTTATATTAAAAATCATCTTTTATGGTTAAGAAAATGGAGGTAAAACCTGGAACAGTATATGGAGTAAAGCACAGGTGTAACTAATACAAGTAAAACATCTACCCATGTGCAGGCGATTCTACAATTACTTACCGAAATGATGGTGGCAGCAGCTCTGGGGGCAGAGTCAGGGGCAGCGGCTGCCCGGCTCTTGCCATATCTGTTAAATGCATTGCTAACACAAACTCATCAGCCTTCAGTTTTCCATCTCTGTCAATGTCAGCGAGAGACCTAAGGAGACACAAGAGCAAAATTAGGATTAAGCCTTTAAACGTAAATGCTTCACATAAAATATCTTACATAGTGTATACACCCAGAAATGGGTATATAGCTAACCAGCTGCTTCACCAGAGCACTCACCACATAATGATAATTAGGCTGGTAAAAACCCCTTCAAAGAAAGTAGTCAACTGCCAACTTGCATCTAGCACCTGCTGTCAGGTGTAATCCGTCTCTAGCACACCCACAATACATATTTCAGTAGCAGGGATGGGGCCCGAGCCCACTCCAGAGGCAAGGGGGCAGGGGAGGGAGGCCCGAGCCCAGCTCCAGGAGGCAAGGGGCGGGGTAGGGGGCCGAGCCAGCTCAGAGGGAGGGTCCTAGCCAGCTCCAGGAGGCGGGGGAGGGTCCAGCCCAGCTCCAGGAGGCGGGGGAGGGTCCGAGCCCAGCTCCAGGAAGCGGGAGGGTCCTAGCCCAGCTCCAGGAGCGGGGGAGGGTCTAGCCCAGCTCCAGGGGGGAGGGTCCTAGCCCAGCTCAGGAAGCGGGGGAGGGTCCTAGCCCAGCTCCAGGAGCGGGGGAGGGTCCTAGCCCAGCTCCAGGAAGCGGGGGAGGGTCCTAGCCCAGCTCCAGGAAGCGGGGGAGGGTCCTAGCCCAGCTCCAGGAAGCGGGGGTGGGTCCTAGCCCAGCTCCAGGAGCGGGGGAGGGTCCTAGCCCAGCTCCAGGAAGCGGGGGAGGGTCCTAGCCCAGCTCCAGGAAGCGGGGGGGGTCCTAGCCCAGCTCCAGGAAGCGGGGGAGGGTCCTAGCCCAGCTCCAGGAAGCGGGGGAGGGTCCTAGCCCAGCTCCAGGAAGCGGGGGAGGGTCCTAGCCCAGCTCCAGGAAGCGGGGGAGGGTCCTAGCCCAGCTCCAGGAAGCGGGGGAGGGTCCTAGCCCAGCTCCAGGAAGCGGGGGAGGGTCCTAGCCCAGCTCCAGGAAGCGGGGGAGGGTCCTAGCCCAGCTCCAGGAAGCGGGGGAGGGTCCTAGCCCAGCTCCAGGAAGCGGGGGAGGGTCCTAGCCCAGCTCCAGGAGCGGGGGAGGGTCCTAGCCCAGCTCCAGGAAGCGGGGAGGGTCCTAGCCCAGCTCCAGGAAGCGGGGAGGGTCCTAGCCCAGCTCCAGGAAGCGGGGAGGGTCCTAGCCCAGCTCCAGGATAGCGGGGAGGGTCCTAGCCCAGCTCCAGGAAGCGGGGGAGGGTCCTAGCCCAGCTCCAGGAAGCGGGGGAGGGTCCTAGCCCAGCTCCAGGATAGCGGGGGAGGGTCCTAGCCCAGCTCCAGGAAGCGGGGGAGGGTCCTAGCCCAGCTCCAGGAAGCGGGGAGGGTCCTAGCCCAGCTCCAGGAAGCGGGGGAGGGTCCTAGCCCAGCTCCAGGAAGCGGGGAGGGTCCTAGCCCAGCTCCAGGAAGCGGGGAGGGTCCTAGCCCAGCTCCAGGAAGCGGGGAGGGTCCTAGCCCAGCTCCAGGAAGCGGGGGAGGGTCCTAGCCCAGCTCCAGGAAGCGGGGAGGGTCCTAGCCCAGCTCCAGGAAGCGGGGGAGGGTCCTAGCCCAGCTCCAGGAAGCGGGGAGGGTCCTAGCCCAGCTCCAGGAAGCGGGGGAGGGTCCTAGCCCAGCTCCAGGAAGCGGGGGAGGGTCCTAGCCCAGCTCCAGGAAGCGGGGGAGGGTCCTAGCCCAGCTCCAGGAAGGGGGGGAGGGTCCTAGCCCTAGCCCAGGAAGCGGGGGAGGGTCCTAGCCCAGCTCCAGGAAGCGGGGGAGGGTCCTAGCCCAGCTCCAGGAAGCGGGGGAGGGTCCTAGCCCAGCTCCAGGAAGCGGGGGAGGGTCCTAGCCCAGCTCCAGGAAGCGGGGGAGGGTCCTAGCCCAGCTCCAGGAAGCGGGGGAGGGTCCTAGCCCAGCTCCAGGAAGCGGGGGAGGGTCCTAGCCCAGCTCCAGGAAGCGGGGAGGTCCTAGCCAGGCTCCAGGAAGCGGGGGAGGTCCTAGCCCAGCTCCAGGAAGCGGGGGAGGGTCCTAGCCCAGCTCCAGGAAGCGGGGGGAGGGGTCCCAGCCCAGCTCCAGGAAGCGGAGGCTAGCCCAGCTCCAGGAAGCGGGGGAGGGTCCTAGCCCAGCTCCAGGAAGCGGGGGGAGGGTCCTAGCCCAGCTCCAGGAAGCGGGGACGGGTCCTAGCCTCCCTTGTTCCTGATTTTTTTTGTCAAATCGTATACAGGCTTTCATTTTAGAGCAAATAACAGAAGGAGCACGCATGCCGGGATTTGAGGGAAAAGAAAGTTCCAACACCTATAGTGCTGGCAAAAGTGCAGATGAAAATGAACCAACTGACTCACAAATAGTGGATGACAAATTACAGAGCAGGAGAATGAGGAAAGTACCTGAACATAGTGTACCAGTATGTGCACCATGAACAGCTTCAACATGTAGTGGTGAGAAGGGGGGCGGCAGGGAGACTCTGCTTTCTACAGCTTTTAGGTAAAAGGATAGATATGATAACAGCTTCAAACCTCTAGAAGTCAACAAGGTTATAGTGAACTCTCAGAAGGGAAAGGTCTGCAGAGTAAGCAATGAACGCAAACAATGTGCAAACACTGCATGAACTTGGTGGCGCGCTCCAGCCGTGTTCTCATGGAGGAGGAACGTGAAGATAAAGATTAGATGTATTTTTTATACATCACAGTGCAGAAACAGCGGAAGATTTCCCTAAACATCCTCTGTCTTCCTTCCTTTCTTTCTAATCAAGCCTTGCAGTGTACAAGACTGTGCCTGGTCATGTCCGGTCTTATGACTGTGGTTTGTTTGCCTGCACAATGTGACTGCTCCAATATCTGCCTTCCCTGTGACCTCCATCTCTACAGGGGGGCTCAGTGACAGGCCATGTAATATCCTTCTGCTATGGGGAGAATTATACTATGAAAATGTATTCCACTTCGTGCAAAACTGTATTTGCACTATAGGAGAGGGGCTAGTTACTCCACCGGTTGAATTATTTACATTTCTGCAAAAAGTTGCAGACACATATTTCAGATGAAAGCGACTCTCCCCCATAGGAGGAATGCACCATGTACATACATATACCATGAGCTTGTATCGGGGCCTTACAGAACTTACATATAGCCTGAGCGAAATCTAACAGACTCCCTCATTACAGCTATGGCATCTCAGAAAAACACACACTGGACAGTGATTTGCCAAAAGTCATAGAATGATGGAAATCACAGTATGGATAGACAACAGATACTGATCTGCAAATTATGAAAAAATAGAAACTAAGGTTTTAAAACATCTGGATTAATTCTGCATACAGTTTGAGCGCTAAATGCAGAAATCCCGGCACATACAGCCTTGTCTGCTATCAGTGACCTTATTAACTCCTTCACAACCAAGGACATAGAGGTACGTCCTTGGTCACCTCCCTCCCTTTGATGCGAGCTCACATACTGATCTTGCATCACTCCCTGCACATCAGATGATCTGAGCAGCCAACATGTGTAGCTAACAGTAATGATCTGATCAGCCGACATGTGCAGCTAACAGCACTGATCTAATCAGTTGACGTGCAGCTGGCCTGATCAGTGATCCGATCTGCACTGTTAACCCTTTAAATCTCGCTGTCAATCACTGAAAACGCGATCTAAAGCATCGGGGCAGGGATCGTGCTATTCCCTGCTTGTATCAGTGGCCCCGTGAGCAGATCACGGGATCTCAATGTGTTGCCATAACAGTGTGGGGTCCACAGGTGACCCCACACTGAAGCAGCCAGGGAAACTTTGGAAAAATGGCCGTACCACTGGGTTTAGTGCCCAATCAATTTAACACAGAGTTGTTGGTGCACCGGCTGCTGTACAGTAATGCCACCACACGCCACAATCCCATCAAGACTAGTGTGACATTCCCTCATGAAGGCCTCCTCATGGCACTGCCCACATGGTCTTCAGACCACTGCATCCAAGACAAAACTGAGACTCATCCCTGTAGAGGACAGGCCTCCATTACAGCCTCCATTGTCATCTTGCTTTGCACCATGATAGCCAGAGGTTAGTAGACACTTGTAGCCCTATGTACTGTAAACAACTTTTGATGGATTGTGTAGACAATATCTGAAGCCTTCGGCTTCATGTGTGATGTCTAATTTCACTAGAATTACAAAATGGATCAATCGAGGAACTGTTAAGGTACCTTTACACGCCGACACTGCGTGGTAGCAACTGCCTGGCAATGGGGATTTTTGTGCATGTTGCCTTGAAATTGCTACGAAATGGTGGCGTGTAATTTGGGAAAGTGATCGGGTTTCCCGCAGTTGAATCGAATACCTGTTTCCGAGCCGTGTTCAAAAATCCAAGGCAACACAAAGGCACAATTGCCATGGTAGTGGCGTGTAAACGGGGAACAGGGATGGAATCAGCGTCGCCTAGTGATTTTCTAGGGGCATGGCACAGCGTGCTGGATACCGCGCCCCATCAGCTATGATTGGTGGTGGCTACTGTGTAACCATTGGCTGTCCCTTCACAGGGCGCCATATTTAAAGAGCTGACCATTCACACTACACAATTGCAATGGCCAGTGGCGTAACTTCATGCCCAGGGACCCCGATGCGAAAGCTCCAACAGGGCCCCCAATTATTGCAAATCTTTAATAGTATTAGTCTTTTTCTATGGGCCAAAGGGACTTCTGGGGCCCCCCTAGGCCGCAGGGCCCGGGTGCGATCGCAACCCCTGCACCTATTGTAGTTACGCCCCTGGCAATGCCGTCATGTATTAGCCAGCCTTCCTGCGCAGGCTGGCCAATCATGACGCTATTGTGTTGTCCAATCAGCGTGTTAGCGTCACGGAATACACGAGTCTGTCACACCTATGTTTTGGCGCCGCAAAACATGTACGCCCACATTCCTCTAGTGATTGCGGCGTGTGAAGGGGCGACGGGATTCAACAGGCAGTTATCCGCAGGATCTGTGGGCACTTCCGGGGAACCACGATACCTTCAGTTGACAACACAATGGCGGCGTGTACATGCAGCATCGGTGATCGGTATCAACCGTCAAAAACGTGCACGTACGGTTGATACCAGTTGCTAGGCACTGTGGCGGCGTGTAAATGTACCTTTACATACACAACACGTCACCACGAGGTGGCAGCGCACACGGGAGAGACCGCGCACACGGGAGAGACCGTGCACACGGGAGAGACAGCGCCGGCGCAAACGGGGGTGACAGCACACACTGGAGAAGAAGGCACAAGGGAGAGACAGCACAGAGAGAAGACAGCGCACGGGGGAGACAGGCACAGAGACGAGAGACAGTGCCCAGGCCCGACCCGAGGCCGCCCCCCCCCCCCCCCCCCCCCCCGATGAGATAGCATTGAGCCCACATCTAGTAATATATAATTGTCTGAGAAAGATTGAACATGATGGATATGTATTTTTGTAATGTGACCCTGACATTATGTGTGAGGACAGGAGTCTGTTGGGCAGCCTCCTACCAGCTGGCCTGATTGACAGATCTCCCTCTATAAAGAGGTAATGAGAGACCTGTCAATCAAGACAAGCTGGACTAAGAGGGAGGAGGGAGACGCCCGGTTGACTCCTTTTCACCTGCCCAGATTCTTCCCCCATTACTTGAGGAGGTGCCATGATGGTGGCCATGTCTCTTACCATATAGTAGCCAGCTGGGTGTGGGAGAGGCTGGATTGTACCAGTGACGACTTCACTTGGGACCCTGAAAGTAGAAAATAAAAGCTGTTAGGCTATGTTCACTGTGCATTTTTGATCCCTTTTGCGGAGTCGTTTTTGCAGTGATAATGCAGTGAACGGATCACTCAAATGGAATCCCAGCAAAGTCTATGGGTTTTCATGTTTTGCTGTTCTTACAGGGAATTTAAGACCTGCTGCGTTGTTTTCCCTTGCAAAGTGATCCCAACAAAGAATGCGCATGGCATGTTTCTGATCCACTGTTCCTGTTGAAACCATTGTATATGGGGGGAAAAAATACAACAGGAAAAGTAAATCATAAACAGATGACCCATTTTATGATGTGTATTTTTGAGAAACTGATCCTCTTTTGCAGCATAAAAAGAAAGAAAAACACCCCCCCAAAAAAAAAAAAACCAGATCAAAAACGCTCAGTGTGAACATAAGCACCTAATGATGTGGCTGCTGAATTTTAGATCAACTTTATAACATCACAATTTGCATGATAGTAAATTGACACAGAGAACTCATAGAGGATTATTAATCATCAGAAAGTGGTAAAGACTCCATTAAACTGGCCAGGAATAGTGTAAGGAGCATTCATAGGAGCAAGCATTGAAGGACGGCCAACAACTGTTAGGCAAATTGCTTGTTTGTCGGGCGAGATGATTTTTAAGCAAGCTGTAAAATCATAGTGCCTCGACAGCACAGTAACATGTATGATGATGTGCTGCAGACAGCATGATATCCTGTGTGCACAGAATGTATTAATGATCATTCTGTGCACACGTAATTCAGCCAACTGGTGGCTTGGCTTGTCTAAAGTGAACATTGAAGGGACTGTCCCCTCTTCAGAAAAGTTTTTCCTATTAGCTCAGTTAGTACTACAAAAAAAAAAAAAAGCCTGTACATTACTCACCCTTCCCAGGTCCAGCACTAAGTCACATCAACAACGCTGCGGACAATCTGTGTGCTCGGCTGATCGTGCCGTCTACATTGGGGGAGCTGCTGATCTCCGCAGTGCCATCTATGTAACGTCAGGGCGGTGGACAATAACAGACACCAGGGTAGCGGAGTAGACTCAGCACTGGACATGGGGAGGGTGAATAAAGCACAGCTGGTAGGTTTTATTTAGTACTAACAGCTTATAGGAAAAACTTTACATAAATAGGACAATACCTTTAAGTTGGCCATACACAGATGTCGGATGAAAGCTCATTTGGCCGACAGAAAGTTTTCCCAAACACTCCCTAGAGTCAGCCATACTTGATTTGATTAAGTGGTTACATTTTCACAAATGAAAACAAATGTTGCAGACACCTCAGTTGCCATCTTATCTCCTGGGAGAACAAAGGATTGGGCATGTAAACATCAAACAGCCTGATCCTTATTTTCACCCTCCAAAACAGGAGCTCAGATGCTGTGGATTCATGGTGTGGCAGAAAAAATAAATTGCATTGCAAACCCAGAGGTGCCATGATCTTGTAAATTGTGCCCCTATACACAACGCACCATTTTGATCCGTGCCCGTCACTGCTGCCAAAAAGATCAAGGACGAGTGAGGATAATCGCAAAGGTGTTATATATTCAGGGTGCTGTGCCACCCAGCCCATACAATACCCGTGTACCCACATATGACCCACCTGTTAGGTAGCCGCTCATGTTTTTGTCAAGACTGTTAAACTTCTGTCTGTACTTCAGCCTAGAGGCCTGCGGCACAGCCCAGTCCTGGAGCAAGCTTTCGGGGAGTTACCAGTCAGTGATGTTGTGGAAGAGGAATTGGAACTTAAAAGGAACAAAAAAAAAAAAAAAAAAAAAAAAAAAATTAATTTTTCATTTTGGACACCTATGACTCCAATCTTAGTGGGCATGTCACATGCACTTAGGTCCAGGCTCAGTAATAAGATGTTAGACCACAGAAAAGAAATGACATGTCTTTGCTACATTCAGTTTTATCTTTAATATGAAAGAGTCTGATCTACCCGGACAGACGTGGCTCCATTTCTATAGGAATGTAGCTATATTTCTCTAATGAAATGACTCTGCTATCTCTGTCTTAATCTTTGTAGTAAAGCCAAACAGTGATCTACAAAACAAAGCATCCAAAAATATTTGGTAATGGTATACACCATACTGTGCCAAGTTTAATATTTGTATCTCACAAATAATCACTACAGATCTATCTATGGTTAAAAAAAAACCACACTGCTACCATCACCGGATATTACAGCACAGAGGAGTAATTTCACACTAAATTGAGATTGGTTAATGACTTTTGCAAAGTTAGCGTCTCCTAATCCTCTAGTGTGTACGTCTTTCACCTGTATGATGTTGCCCAATCATAAGCAAACGGCAATATGCAGGAGAAAAAGAACACAACCCCACCATAGATTACAGCAGGATTCTCATTGGGTCACACGTATAATTGGCAGCACTGGTCCCCTGGTCTAACTTCCTGCATGATTAGAAGAGCACAGAGGACTAACACCTTTTAGATAAGTCAGTATTGGGGGAGGGGCAGAATAAAGTAATTTATAAATTGTCACATTACAAACCATTCCATCAGTTCTCCTCCTGTCAAAGCACTGCCACCTCTGCTGTACTGCCCCCTTCACTCACACTGCCTCAAAAGTGTCTGTAATATCAGCTGTGCTCATGGCAACCTGTACTCACTCTACACGGTCTGGCCTACTCTTGTGTGTGATAAAGAGAATTTTGTTTACGTACCGTAAATTCTTTTTTCTTGAATCATCAATGGGAGACCCAGACAATGGGGTTTAGGGCTCTGCCCTCCGGAGGCCACACTAGGTACTACAAGTTTGTAGACACCGCCCCCTCTGCTTATAAACCCCCACCGCAGGGAACATCCTCAGTTTGGTCCATAAGCTGCGAGGAGACAAATAAACCACACCCGAAACATCGGGAAAGAAACCGTGCACAGACGGTCCAACAACCCGGAAGAAACTGTCCCAACAGGGAACAGATCAAATGCAAAACATGCAACGGAACAACTGGGTGGGTGCTGGGTCTCCCATTGATGATTCAAGAAAAAAGAATTTACGGTACGTAAACAAAATTCTCTTTTTTCTGATCATCATAATGGGAGACCCAGACAATGGGGATGTCCTAAAGCAATACCCCAGGGCGGGAAGAGTTCCTCAAAAGACGGATAACACATGGTCCCCCTCAAAGGTGGGCAACCGCCGCCTGGAGGACCCGCCTGCCCAAACTTGCATCCGCAGAGGCATGGGCATGCACCATATAGTGCTTAGAGAAAGTGTGCAGGCTGGACCAAGTGGCCGCCTGACACACCTGTAGAGCAGAAGCGCGATGTCGCAAAGCCCAGGAGGCACCGACAGCTCTGGTCGAATGCGCCTTCAATCCCACCGGGAGAGACAAACCAGAAGACTGGTAAGCCTCTTGAATGGGTGCCTTGATCCATCTGGCCAAGGTTGACTTTGACGCCGCGGACCCCTTACAGCGACCCGCCGTAAGGATAAACAATGAATCCGAACTCCGGAAGGAGGCAGTTCTGGACACATAAATGCGTACAGCCCTCACGAGATCCAGAGTATGGAGGTCGCGCTCAACCTGATGAACGGGAGCGGGACAAAATGATGGGAGAACAATCTCCTGGTTCAGTTGGAAAGTGGAAACCACCTTTGGCAAGAATTCTGGTCGCGGGCGCAACACCACCTTGTCTTGGTGAACCACCAGAAAGGGAGACTTGCACGAAAGTGCAGCCAATTCTGACACCCTTCTCAGAGACGTAATCGCCACCAGAAAGACTACCTTCTGGACAAACGAGAGAGGGAAATGTCTCTCAGTGGCTCAAACGGCGGTTTCTGCAGTGCCGCCAGGACCATGTTAAGGTCCCAAGGGTCCAGCGGTCGCCTATATGGCGGAACCACCCGAGACACTCCCTGCAGAAATTGACGGACCTTTGGGAGGAGCGCCAAGCGCCTGTCAAACAGCACTGAAAGAGCTGATACTTGACCCTTCAGGGAACTGAGGGATAAGCCCAACTCCAAACCCGACTGTAGGAAAGCCAACAACGTCGGGATGGACAAGGGCCACGGGGACCTTCCACCCGAGGCACACCAGGTGAAAAAGATTTTCCACGTTCTGTGGTATATCTTCCTAGATACGGGCTTCCTGGCCCGATTCATAGTGGCAACCACCGTGGGAGAGAAGCCTCTGGATGTTAGTAGCCAGGCCTCAAGAGCCATGCAGTCAATCTGAGGGCCCTGGAATTGAGGTGGAAGAATGGGCCTTGCGCGAGAAGATCTGCGCGTTCTGGAAGAGCCCACCTGTGTCCGCCTGACAGTTGCCACAGGTCCGGATACCAGGACCTCCTGGGCCAATCTGGTGCCACTAGAATGGCTACTCTGCATTCCGTCCTGATTTTCCACAGGACCCTGGGAATCAGAGCCAGAGGCGGGAACACATATGGTAGATGGAAGCTGGACCAACTCAGGATCAGGGCATCCGCCCCCAGAGACTGAGGATCCCACGATCTTGCCATGTATTGCGGCACCTGATGATTCAGCCGTGAGGCCATCAGATCCACGTCCGGAGTGCCCCATTTGCTGCAGATGTCCCGGAAGACGTCTGGATGAAGAGACCACTCTCCGGCGTCCATCCCCTGCCGGCTCAGGTAGTCGGCCTCCCAGTTCTCGACCCCTGGGATGTGAACTGCGGAGATCAGGCAGTCGTTGTCCTCCACCCAAGATAGAATACGGTGGACTTCGGTGAGGGCCTGAGCACTTCTGGTCCCTCCCTGATGGTTTATATACGCGACGGCCGTCGCATTGTCGGTCTGAACCCGGATGGGCTGTCCTGACAGGAACTTCTGAAACGCCAGGAGCGCCAGATAGACCGCCTTGATCTCCAGCACGTTGATCTGCAACGTCGACTCCGACTGAGTCCAGAGTCCTTGAGCCCTGTGGTGTAAGAACACCGCACCCCAGCCCTTCAGACTGGCGTCGGTGGTCACCACTAACCATGACGGTTTGAGGAAAGACCGGCCCCGTGACAAGTGACGTGGCTGGAGCCACCACTGCAGGGAATCCCTGGTCGGTTGGGAAAAGGCCACCAGCCGATTCAGAGAGGACGTCCTCTTGTCCCATCTGCGGAGAATCTCCAGCTGGAGAGGACGGAGGCGAAATTGTGCGAAAGGCACCGCCTCTATCGCAGCTACCATGCGGCCCACCAGCTTCATCAAGACCCGTAGGGATGATTGTGGTGACAGGAGGACATCTTGCACTCCTGATTGAATAGCCAGCTGCTTGGCTCGTGGCAGAGACACCAGAGCCGAGTCTGTGTGGAAGTCCATGCCCAGATACGTCAGTGACTGGGTCGGAACCAGGGTTGATTTCTGGACATTGAGAAGCCACCCAAACTGTTCCGGAGACTTCATGGTTACCTCCAAACTCTCCCGACAAAGGTGTTCCGATGGCGCCCTGACCAGCAGGTCGTCTAAATAAGGTATGACGGCGTGTCCCTGCACATGCAGGAGAGCCATCATAGAGGCCATCACCTTCGTGAACACCCGCGGAGCTGAGGCCAACCCGAAGGGTAGTGCCACGAACTGGAAGTGTTCGTCCCCCACTGCGAATCGTAACCAGCGCTGATGAGCCGGTGCAATGGGCACGTGAAGGTAAGCGTCTCGGATATCTATGGACGCCAGGAAGTCTCCCTGTGACACAGCCGCGATCACGGAGCGCAGGGATTCCATGCGGAACTTCCGAACCAACACATGACGGTTGAACAACTTGAGGTCCAAAACCGGGCGAAAAGAGCCGTCCTTCTTTGGGACGATAAAGAGGTTGGAGTAAAAACCCCGGAACCTCTCCCCAGAAGGCACTGGGACCACTACTCCGTCTCTGCGGAGCCCCTCCAACACCAGGTGAAAAGCCTGAGCTTTTCTGGAGAAGGAACAGACCGATGGAATCGGTGTCGGCTGCGACGTCAGCTCTATCCTGTAGCCTCGCGAGACTACATCTCGGACCCACTTGTCTTGGACGTGGAGAAGCCAACTGTCCTGAAAAAGGAACAGGCGACCCCCCACCTGTGGGGAGGCAGGACGAGAGAGCGAGTCATGCGGAAGTGGGTTTGGGGGTGGCAGCTGCTGCCCCCGTTGGCTTCTTTTGGCGACCCTTGGGGCGCCACTGAGTAGTGGGCTTGCCCCCTCGGTCCGCGCGAGCAGACGCTGCTGATGACTGTGAGCTGGAACGAAAGGACCACTGTTTTGGGTTCCTTTTAACGGTATACCGTGGCTTAGGTTTATTCTGCGGGATCTTAGACTCAGCAGAATCTTTATCAGCTTGTCCAGCTCGGTGCCAAAAAGCCTGTCACCAGAGAACGGAAGATTTTGCAAAATCTTCTTAGACGTGGCATCTGAGTCCCAAAGACGCAGCCACAACAACCTGCGGATCGCTATAGCGTTGGCCGAAGCCACAGCAGAGCGGGTGGCAGTTTCCAATGTTGCCGTCCTGGCGTAATCTGCATAGGCCTTTGCCCTATCAGTAAGCGCCAGGACCTCAGAACTGGACCCTGCCAGTTCAGTGATGCCATCCAAGCAGGAGGTAATCGCTTGCAGGGTCCAGACCGTGGCAAAATTAGGGGCAAATGAAGACCCCACAGCCTCATAAGAAGACTTGGCGAGTTGTTCGACCTGTCTATCTGTCGCATCCTTCAACGAGGAGCTATCAGAGGCAGAGAAAAGGGAGCGTGCAGCAATCCTGGTCATGGAAGCGTCCACCTTCGGGGACTGCGACCACTCCTGAAGCACCTCCTGGGGAAAGGGGAAGCTATTGTCCTTAACTTTGCGGACATAACGCCGCCCAGGATGTAACCTGGGTGCTCTGACCACCCTTCCAAAGTTAGTGTGGTCCATAAAGGAGCCACTTGGTCTAGCCTCTGGCCGTAGCCATTGATAGACCTCCTTCGGGTGTACGTCCACCTCCTCAGGGGGTGTCACGAGACGTAAAGTCTCGTTGATGGAGGACACCAGATCCTACTACCCCGTCTGGTGGTTCTGACACAGACCCGAGTATGGAACCCCCATCATCCTCATCACCATCAGAGGGACGCTCCTCCTCAGAGAGAGCCTGGAGCTCGGGTGAATCCTCACGACGAGTCCGCTTAAGGGGTCTCACAACAGAAGAAGGAGACACCCGGGGGTAACTGGAAGGAGTAGCTGGGCTTTCCAGTCTCCTATTAAGTGCCTCCAGGGATTGCGACATGGAGGACAACTGGGACAACAGAGATTCATTAATCTTATTCTGCGTTTCCCATGGCCCTGGGATCACCTGAACCTCAGGGTAAAGCACCGGAGCTGCTGTCTCAGCAGTATCAGACCGGGCCTCTGGGCGTCCGCAGTTATTGCAGGACCCCTCAACCAGCGTCCCGTTGCATGTAGCACAGGCAGTGGTGGTGCTGGCCGCCTTAGCAGCACGTTTTCCAGCTGAGGACATTCCCACAGCAGGGGCAAATAAGCCAATCTATATAGACAAAAACCGGGAATCCCGGTGGCTTACCGACCGCTGTAAAGCGGTGGGAGGAAGCGGTGTGCGTGTGTGGCCTCCACGAAGTTTCCGGTCTCCCCTTTTGGAGTGCAGACCTGTGCTGCAGTCAGATCCCAGCCGGGAAGTGAGGGGAAAAGATGGCCGCCGACAGACAAGCTGTGGGCGGCGCCGAAAATACGCGGGAAGCACACACGCACGCCCTCGATGACATCACCACCAGGGCTGCTTCACATCTCCTCAGGCAGCCTCAGCAATGTAGGCACCGGAGCCCGCAGCGCGGGAAGTATTGCGATAGTACAATACTTAGACTGCATGTAAAAACAAAACACCTGCAATCTACAGCCTCAGCCCCTGTGAAAACACAGGGCGGTCAGCCAGGGTGACCCCAGCACAGGGTACACCGCCAGAACCGCGGACCCGAGGGTAGCGCGCAGTCTGAGTGCCAGAACACAAAGTGTCAGACACTACCCCCAGGCACACCGGAGACACACCGTGCCTCAGTACCGGTCCGGTCTGTAAGCACCATTTAGGGAGGCCTCGGACGGGCGTTTCAGCACCAGTCCGGTCTGTAAGCACCGTTTAGGGAGGCCTCGGACTGGGCTGGCTCCAGTCCGGTCTGTAAGCACCATTTAGGGAGGCCTCGGACGGAGCGGAGCTGTGCGAGGCTCCTATCTCCCACCTTCCAGAGCCCCCCAGGGAGGGATGGAAAGGAGCGCGACAGCGTACCGGGGGGACACGCAGTGTCCAGGCCCTAGGCCCTCCGGTACCTCCACCTGCGTGTTCCACAAGGGTGAGCAGGGAGACTGCCGAAGGTCCCGACCGGGACCATTTTACCTTGTCTTCATACGCCATCACGTAAGCTGTGAGAATGCTGTGAAGTGCAAGCAAAGCGTGATCCTCCGAGCACACTAAGTTTAAAACTGAGGATGTTCCCTGCGGTGGGGGTTTATAAGCGGAGGGGGCGGTGTCTACAAACTTGTAGTACTTAGTGTGGCCTCCGGAGGGCAGAGCCCTAAACCCCATTGTCTGGGTCTCCCATTATGATGATCAGAAAATAATATTTCCAGAATCCAACCTTTCCACAACTCTAGTGCATGTCCTCCTTGACTACTGCACCATCCTCCTCTGTATCCTCCCTGCTAACCCTCCTTGCACCTCTCTAGTCCGTTATTAACTCTGCTTACCGACAAATCCACCTCTCTCCCCGCTCGCTCCTCCTCTGCTCCCCTCTGTAAATCTCTTCCTTGGTTCCCAATTCCCCAAGATATCGAATTTAAACAACTAACATTAATTTACAAAGCAGTCTACAATCTGTCTCCTCTGTATAGGTCCAATACATAATCCCCATTCCTCCCAAGACCTATTCCTCCTCTCCACACTTGTACGTTTCTCAACCAAAGACTTCTTCCGAATATCCCCCATCCTCTGGAATTCTGTGCCCCAACACGTTCGATTATCCGCCACACTCAGAAGCTTCGAATGGAACTTGAAAACTAATTTCTTCAAGTAAGCTAAAGCCTGTAATGACCCCGCTGCCAACTCACCACCACCAGAAGTGCCCCAACCCCCCCAACCTACTGTTATCCTACAGAATGTAAGCCCGTGAGGGTAGGGCACACTCCCCTCTGTAACATTGCTAGATTGTTAACTGTAACCTATATCTGTATTTTGTATGTAACCCCTTCTGATGTTCAGAACTAGAGAATCAATGGTGTTCTATAAACACATATTAACATTTTTGATCTCACTGCAGAAAGGGTTACACTGGCCATGACCTCAGACCTAAGTGTGATTGCTGACACCTTTGAATTCTCAGCTCCAGACAGGCAGTGTTGGAGGGTGGGGGGCAGTACAGCAGAGGTGACTGTGCTATGAGAGGAGGAGTACCAATAGAAGGGTTTGTAATGTGGCACAGCTAAACTCCACCCAACACCTTGACTGCCAGGACCTCATCTGAAAGGTGCCAGTCATTTGTGCTCTGCTCCCAGGACTTTCTAATCATGCAGGAGGGGAGACCAGGAGCTAAGAGCTGCCTGTCATTACATCTTACACAGAGAAATTGCAATTTTAACATGTGGGCGTGTCCTTTATCTGATGTATGTCCCTGCCTGCTTATGATTGGGCAACTCATACATGGAAAAAATAAAAAAAAAAGTACACGCCCCCAGAGAAAACTCCCTGATAACACCTAATTGGAGTTAACCACATTAGGTGCCAAATACTTTGATGACCAATATCTCAACAGCCAAGATGCATAATTAAAAAAAAAAAGTTATGCAACCTGACTCTCCCCTTAAAGGATGTTAGAGGTGAAAAAGTTGTGACATGTCCAATTTCAGAGTGAAACTCCTACTCCAAGGTGCCAGGAGTAGACAACATAGAAGCACTCGGAAAAAATTAACACAGTTATGTATGGGGGAGTTAGGAGAGGCAGCAGAGAGCCAAACCATCATTTGGCTGAATGTTCTCTATTGTGTATGTGGTCCCTATGAATCAAGGTCACATACATGTAGCAGTTGTAGGATGCTGGCCAGTGATTGTTGTATTAAGTCCCATCAGGAGAGTTTAGCTCCTTCTTGTAAAATTCTGCATCACACAGTGATTATGTGATGACGAATGAGGTTAATTACACCGGAACATTTCCTGCAGGAAGAGTCACACGCCCTATTGTTTACAGTCTGCAAGAAATCCACATATTGGTATTGTTTAGAGGAGAATGCTCATAGCATAACAGAGCTAAAATGTCAAAAAAGGCAACAAGTCTTCTAAATCAGCATAGACCAGAGATATAATGTATTGATCATTAACAGAAGGATGTGAGCGAACATCCCATCTACAAGAAGCTGGAATCAGACGACTGTGCACAAAATTTTCATTTATTTTTTTTTCATAAAAAAGTAAGATTTTTCATCCGTATTGGACCCTTAGTCCTGTTTCCTGGAAACAGCCGATATACTTGATGGAAAAGGTAACCTGAGGGGTTGCATTTTCCCTGCTGTGGAAGCTGCAGGGGAAGGGTAGTATTCAAGAGCTCCATTTAGATAATAGCTGTCTAGGTAATAAAAGCTGCTTGTTCAGGATGGATCATTGTCCCCTATGTTGTCCACATGATCTAACTACTACTGTCCTCTACAGTCCGAAGCCTTGCAGGAGGAGTGCACAATACTTGATGGAAGTTAGTCATTTGTCCAGTCCAGCAAAAAAAGCAACACCCTGCATAACCAGCCTGGATCAGCTTCTCTCTATGTCTTCCAAGTCACATGCACGACTCTTACCTGCTAGAGCCCAGATCTATCAAGGACTGAGTCTTCTGCATGCCGGAACTACCGAATCCTCCGGCCATTAAGGAGAGTGAACTGTTGTGAGGCAGCGCTAGAATACATGAGACATACGTCAGTGAGTACCATGAATGTGGATACATTGGGACAGGTTTACACTGGGATTCTCCTGCAGATTTAAACCTTGGCATTGTGATGTGTAAAAAAATTACCATAAAAATATAAAACTTTGTGGGTGTCTTTGTGGGTTTTAAAGTCTTTTCTATAAAGTGTCTGAGGACTATTCAGGGGGTGCGAGGCAACCGTATCCCAACATAGTTCCTATCATTTTTGCCACAATTGGTGTAAATTATAGTGGAAATCTCTAGTGGTTTCTGGACAAAAAAAAAACCACAAATATAAAAGAAAGGGGCTCTAATTAAAGTGTTACTTTCCCCCGCAAAGAATACAAGTCTATCCCCCATCCACGGTTTGCGCACTTTTGCTGTATTCAGATGGTGACAGTAAAGCACCGGTCACCAGGTCACTGGGGGCCCTCAGTGATCAGCACCTTACACCCTACCCCATAGATAAGGAGTACGGTTATTTGTTTTTGCGGGGGAATAACCTATATATTGTTACATAATACTCCAATCTGCATAATATTCTCAGCAGTGGTGTGTGTAACACCAGCATGGATGAATGCCCATATTCAGAGGACAAAAAGTTTGTTGTTGCCTTTTATACTTTTTTGTGGTCAGGGGCTTTTTACGGCTCTCATTCTCTAGATAATTCTGAAGCCTTTTTTTCTGGCTGTAAGGCCTCAAAAATCGACATGTTTCTGTCTTTTCCACTCCAAAACCCCCCAGCACCATGTGCACTAAAAGTGTTTTTTTCCATTGTAATCATTAGGAAGCATACTCATCAATATTTGAAGCTTTTTCATGTGAATACTGGAGCAGAATCTGCTACAAAATCCTTGTCCAAAAATAGTAATGGAGCATTCCCAATTCCCTAAGGCCAGATTCCCACATCTGAGTTTTGTGGTCGGCATCCAGATAGTGATGCTCAGACTTATCAGCTAGTATCACGACCAAAACTCAACAGTATTACTAATGCCCATGAGCCTGATGAATTTGGGTCATAAGACCCGCGGCCAATCTATGAATCACGATCTGTTGTCGGACCATGAAACCCATGCCAATCCAATCTAATAGATAAAAGATTTTTTCCATAAAACAAATTGATCCTATTGATCTCAATTGGCGGTAACTTGCCACAATTCTTTAAGTAACTTGAAGTGATACCTATTAATGATGAGGACTATGGACACCAGATCGGACACCAGGGGTCCAAATGCCCCAGTTCCCCATACAGACATAAAAGCAAATGCTAACCTTCTCTCTGCAGTAGCTGCCATTAGGGGGAGCTAGGCAGTTTACTGCATACAGCTTTGATTATAGAGGGAATTTTGGGGACTGTAAAGGAAAAACAGAGCCCAGACCCCAGCACTGATAATCCTTTTATAAAGTGCTTTCTTTAAGCCAAGAGATAATTAGGCTCATGTTCAGTTTCATAGAAAATTGATAAAATACATGTACACACGTATAATGTCGCCTACAGAAGCGGACACCTCGCAAACACTTACTTGAGGACAAAGGCACAGTAAACGAGGACAGGAGGGAGGACGTTCCATTTGGCAATGTTGATGATGAGCCGACAGAAGGCACCAGGGGACTAGACATAGGCATGGGTGGCAGAGAACTCATTGAGGTCAACGAAGTGGTGGGTGCGAGGGGTAACAGCGTGGGCAGAGATGGCGGCATGGACAAGTTTGGCATACTTCCCATTCCTGAACATAGAACATAAAGGACCAACATTACGCTGAAGACACAGTTCATCTAAGGATCTAGATTAGGAAAGATGCTACCCGGAGACTCGAGGAGCTTCATGGTAGAGAGCAGGCAGAGCAGAAAAGACTGATCGAGAGCAAGAGCGAGTCTAACCTGTTTAAATTTGCGGTCGACTCACTCCAGCTCGAGCCAGGGGGTTGGTCATACTCATTGACCCCTAATACCTGTGAACTAAACGTCAAAGTCCGACATCCACAAGACCCTCAGCCGGAGCACAAAGTGATGAAGGGCTTGTTTCATCGCCATAAATGGTACTAAAGAGTGAAATGTAACAGCGGTAGCCGGTCTCCTAGGAAAGGAGCGCCATACTTACGACATCTTTTTTTATAAAGCTTGCAAGTGCTGGCGCAGATTTGGCAAGATGCTTCCAAGCTGTTAATACAGCATTGGAGGCTGCTCTCATGAAACTCTGAGAAGTGTGGATAAAATGTTTTACACATTTTGATTGAACTTCTTATTGGAAGCACTATAGCTTCTCTGTAGCTTACAGTCTGAACCACTAAACGTTCTTGAAACGTTAAGGAAACGAGTGTTCACAGATGGGCGTCCCTTCCTTTTGGAGACTCTCGTTTGACAAAATCACTGGTCATTTCAGGCCCTTCAATAAATCAGATTTAGAGATTAAATAGGAAAATTGACAGATTTCCAGGACCGTGGTCCAGAGGCCACATCACTTAGTGCCTCCAGACCATATCCACATGAAGCTCATCCTACCTACCAGCATCCCTGGTGCATCTTCTAATTTGTAGGCCAGAAGTGACGTCATGCGTTTGACATGCTCCAAAGATGATGTCACGCCTGACCTACTAATCAGAAGAGACACCAGGGGTGACGGCAGCCTTGGACTTCTGACGTGCCTACTCATCCAAAAGGAAGTCGACCTCATCGGTAGATGACTGTTTTGGGGTCTTGCCACACTGGTTGGTTGGTGAAGAAGCCTTTGAATTTAGCGTGCGCCAGTTCTCAAGTTGAAGACCCCCAGCCAGCAAGAAAATATTACTGGCAGTGCTCACAGGAAAAAGTATTTAATTAAATCTTAAGAAGGAAGAAGAGTCTTCCATAAATAGTTTCATCCATTAATGACTCTTGGTTTGACAAAAAATGCCCAAGTAACTTTCTAAGAGATGTTTAAGAGCGATTTCGTCCTTCCTGGGGAGATCTAATTTACATACTTTTTTTCCCAGGGAGTACTGCCTGTAATACTCAGCACTAACTGTACCTGACACATCAAATCCTTCCTATACAACCAACCGGGAGCCCACTCTGTACCACTGAGGGGCAAGACCCCCAAACTGCTGTCTACAGAGGAGTGTATCTTCCTTCAGAGGTGATGCTGATGTTTTAGTAGGTCAGCCAAGATAACTGCGGCCAATAAGTAGCTTTAGGTAACTCCAGACGCCATCTTTCTCCCCTAATAGTATTTCCTTCTGCTCCACCCCATTCGCTCTATACCATGAAGCTTGTCTGAAGTGCAAAGAAATATCAAATTCTAGGAAAAGAAAAAGAAATAATATCAGGGGAGCCCGAGCACAGAAACACACCGAAGCGGGAAGACATTAATGGCGAGAAGGTTGGCGGCTGCTTCATGACTGGAGGGAGGACCATTGGCAGCGTCTGACCCTGTAGCTTCAGTTTGATCAGCTTCATTGCGATGGAGAACTCCAGCTGGTCCATTTTTCCGTCTTTGTTCAGGTCTGACAGGCTCCTTCAAAGACATCAAGCAGAAGAGAATCGTTAACACGTAACCTCCATCACTGCTCATAACAAGCGGAGTCGTCTAGTAGATACTGGACATAACACTTCAGTCTGAGGGGAACTTACACAACTCTCACAATGTACAACGGAGTATCTACTTGTGTAAACCGGGGACAAGTGTCACAGAGTCATACACTGTAATTGTACAGGAGGGGGGAGGAGGTGAGCTGTGACCTCATCTATTGTGAATGATGGCGCCTGTGTTATCTACTGTAAATAGAGGTGTTATCAGTCATTGTACAAGAGGAGGAGGTGAGCTGTGATATCACCTACTGTGAATGGTGGATCCTGTGTTATCTACTGTATATAGAGGTGTTATCAGTCATTGTACAAGAGGAGGAGGTGAGCTGTGATATCACCTACTGTGAATGGTGGATCCTGTGTTATCTACTGTATATAGAGGTGTTATCAGTCATTGTACAGGAGGCGGTGAGCTGTGATATCACCTATTGTGAATGGTGGATCCTGTGTTATCTACTGTATGTAGAGGTGTTATCAGTCATTGTACAGAAGGAGGAGATGAGCTGTGATATCATCTATTGTGAATGGTGGATCCTGTGTTATCTACTGTATATAGAAGTGTTATCAGTCATGTGATGATATCCATTGTGAATGGTGGACTCTTATCTACTATAAATATAGCTGCAGCCAATTTCTGTAGCAGTCACATGCTGATCACATTGGGCGAAAAAAAAAAAATGATCAGGTTAGGACGTAGCTAGTGGGATGGTGGAGCGGCGAGGGGTCATAATTTCTTATTTTTTAAATTACTACACTGGTGACATTTGATACATTTTAATTTATGGGAAGACCCTTTAAAATCATTTGGGCTCCGGTAGGGGGAAAAAAAAAAAACTTAAAACAAAAAGTTTCTGAACACTTGCGGTAAGTTCCTCAAGTGTCAGGAGAGTCTTATGTGGGAACGATCATGAATTAAATAAAGAAAAGCGTGAAATGAGTATCGGGAAACATCATCCTGATAGCTCATACATATTAATGTAAAGATTCAAGAAAATTACAGCGGAGCTCAGGAGAATTCACCCCGCGTCCTCCACATGCTCTGACTCACATGGTAATTACAGCCTTGAAGCTTGTGCTGAGCAGTCACACACTGACACAGAGGAACAGAACCTCAGCTACATAATGCACAGGAGATAACTAAACATCATGTCAAGTATATCAGGAGGGTGGGAGGCTGCTTAAAGGAGAATCATCATGAAGCAATACCCTTTATTTTCCTTTTTAGTGTTTTTCCCTTCTGCGTTATCATTGACGGATCACGTTACCAAGTCCTTTTACAAAACACTAATACATCTAGAGACGACTGACTAATATGGAAGTGTGCTGTGACCTGTGCAGAGGTCATCCTGCAGGGAGGGGGAGGAGGCGAGCTGTGTCCATTATGGTGAATGGTGGATTCTGAGTTAGCCACAGTATATATTAGTATTATTATCCTGAGTGGGATGTTGGGAGGTGTCTGAGAGAAACCTGCAAGATTTCAGGATTTTTTTTTTAGTAGAAAATTAGGTACTGTATTTATTGGATTAAAAAACACATTTTGTACCCCAAAAACAGAAGTGAAAACGAGGGTGTATGGAGCGATGTCAACGCCACACCAAGCAGATGGCGGCTGTATAAAACAGGTGGCATCTGCCTGTAACAGCATTGACTGGTACCTGATCTGATTGATTCTGTTTAACCACTTAAATGCCACTATGAACAATGAAAACCAACATTTAAATGTACAGGTTGTCGGTGCACCTCCACCACCTTCCTGGGGACTTGACGTTGGGAAGCTGATGGATAAAACATGGCAGTGAAAAGTCTGTTCAAGGGCCTCATGGCTGCCATTTAATTCTCCTGTGGAGCCCCTGGCAATCGGAAACCATCAGTGACACTATAGTATTGCACTATATAGTTAAAGCTATCAAACCATCTTAGGGCCCTTTCACATCAGCGTTTTTTGAAATTTGCGGCAGATGTGGTGAAAAAAACGCATCTGCCGCAATTACCGCATACCGGCTCCACTTGCGGCGCGGTTGCGGTAAACGCAATGCAAAGTATAGGCGTACTTGCGGCAGGTGCGGCAAGTGCGGTTTTGCACTTGCGGCAAGTGCGGCAGCGAAAAAAACCGCGGTCAGCCGCGGTTTTTTTCGCTGCCGCACCTGCCGCAAGTGCAAAAACCGCACTTGCCGCACCTGCCGCAAGTAGGCCTATACTTAGCATTGCGTTTACCGCAACCGCGCCGCAAGTGGAGCCGGTATGCGGTAATTGCGGCAGATGCGTTTTTTTCACCACATCTGCCGCAAATTTCAAAAAACGCTGATGTGAAAGGGCCCTTACAGAGGAAAAAATAATCAAAACTCCAAAACTGTTATTTTTTTTGACCACTGAGCTCTCCCCCAAAAATGCAATAAAGGCAAATCAAAAGGTCCTGTGTGAACCGTATTACTATCAATACTAATAGCTTTAGCCTGCAAAAATAAGAAGCCCTTACACAGCTCCAATCAACTCAAAAATAAAGGAAAAACAATAATAATAATAATAATAATAATAATAATAATAAAAAATAATATTTAGAGTGAGAAAATGGAAAAAAAAAAAAAAAAACGGACAAGTTTGATATCCTGATTCAAAAAATCTTGTTGCCAGATCATTTTTAAAGCAATAAGCACATACTTAAAATAAATTAGCATTTTTTTCATCATAAATGTAATTTTTTGTCCCCATTTTTCATTATATTATTATGGTAAAATATGAGGTTATTCGAAAATAACATTTGCCCGTGAAAAAAACAAAAACACCGCATGTCATAAGTACCGTATTTTCCGCACTATAAGGCGCACCTAAAAGACTAAGATTTTCCCAGAAATCATAGGTGCGCCTTATAGTGCAGTGCGCCTTATATACGGATTTTTCCAGGAAAATTTTGCACCCCCCAGAAAATAAGGCATACCTTTGTGCCGCAATATCCTCCGTCCCCGCCATCCCCCTCTGTCCGGTGCCCGCCTGGCATCGCTGTGCGGGGGCGCGATCACCAGCTGCCATTCCCGCCATCCATGCTGGTGCCGGGGCCTGCCTCACATCACTGTGCGGGGACGCGATCACCAGCCGCCGTCCCCGCCATCCATGCTGGTGCCGGTGCCGGTGCCTGCCTCACATCACTGTGCAGGGACGTGATCACCAGCCGCCGTCCCCGCTGTCGTGTCCGGTGCCACCGCTGCATCGGGCGCGCTCACAGCCCAGGAGCCCAGGAGCCCATCAGCCAATCACAGCTCCGCCCAGGAGCCTTGAGCCAATCCGAGGCCAGCTGACGTCAGCCCATAGCCTCTGATTGGCTGAGGGCTCCAGCGCTGTCATTGGCTGTGGGCTCCAGCGCTGTCATTGGCTGTGGGCTCCAGCGCTGTGATTGGCTGAGGGCTCCAGCGCTGTGATTGGCTGAGGGCTCCAGCGCTGTGAGTGCCTTGCCACACAGTACAGTAAGTGTGTGTGTGTGTGTGTGTGTGTGTGTGTGGTCTGTGTGTGTGTCTGTGTGTGTGTCTGTGTGTGTGTCTGAGTGTGTGTCTGTGTGTGTGTCTGAGTGTGTGTCTGAGTGTGTGTCTGAGTGTGTGTCTGAGTGTGTGTCTGAGTGTGTGTCTGAGTGTGTGTCTGAGTGTGTGTCTGAGTGTGTGTCTGAGTGTGTGTCTGAGTGTGTGTCTGAGTGTGTGTCTGAGTGTGTGTCTGAGTGTGTGTCTGAGTGTGTGTCTGACTGTGTGGGATGCTGGAGGGTGATGGGAGGCTACACAGGGATGCTGGAGGGTGATGGGAGGCTACACAGGGATTCTGGAGGGTGATGGGATGCTACACAGGGATGCTGGAGGGTGATGAGAGGCTACACAGGGATGCTGGAGGGTGATGGGAGGCTACACAGGGATGCTGGAGGGTGATGGGAGGCTACACAGGGATACTGGAGGGTGATGGGAGGCTACAGAAGGATGCTGGAGGGTGATGGGAGGCTACACAGCGATGCTCGAGGGTGATGGGAGGCTACAGAGGGATTTTTTTTATAGTAATATGGTGCGCCTTATAATCCGGTGCGCCTTATATATGGACCAAGACGGCTTAAAAGTCATTTTTTGAGGGTGCGCCTTATAATCCGGTGCGCCTTATAGTGCGAAAAATACGAATATTAACATGGGTTCCAGCCCTTATTGTCAGTGCGGTGATTGAAGATAAAACAACCAAATACATCTTACCATATCTCTGCCAGGACAGCAGGTGGCAGCCCCGATTGTAAGAAGAAGGATCTTGCTTGCTCTCCTATGATGGGGGGAAGGAAGGTCACACCATTAGTATCATATGAATATTTCCCTCCGATGGCGTTTGGTCGCGACAGATGTTATTGGTTGGTTTGAGACATTGGTCCTTGCTAGAATACCAAAGAGCTGAGGGTTATATAATGTGTGGATATCAGAGCACTTAACCCTGCTATTCTCCTGGTTACCACTATACACTTGTGATCTTCCGGTCATTTTTGACCGGACCTAATAAAGTCTTGATTTTTAGCTAATTTAAGTGTTTTAATTAAATAATTTTTGCAGTATTATATTGTATGTGAACCTGGTTGTTTATAAACAAATGAAAAATGGAAAGTAAAACTTACTTTTTATTTTTTTTTGTGTCAAAACATTTAACATGGCTTTATTGGAATATTTATGCATGTTGTATATTTGCACATACAAAAATAATTATTCATCCAACTGTAAACTATAACTAAGGGTGCTTTCACATTAGCGTTCCCATGCAACATCTTGCATTTCTGGTGCGGACGAGACAGGGTGATTTGTGCGCAGGTATCCGCTGCGTACAAATTACATATGGGAGTGAATGGGTGCGCACGGTCATGCGCTGCCAAGCGCAGCACCATGTGCTCCCATTATAAAGATAGGGGCTCACATTGCGGCTCCCTTCCGCAGAACGCTGCGGAGGGGAACGCTAATGTGAAAGCAGCATAATAACATAAAACTACCGTGAATGTAATTATATTAATTATCACTATAAAAGGCTATCGGTCATTTTTGACCGAAGAGTACAAGTGTATAAAAAATTGTGGAGCAAAAAGTAAACATAAAAAAATATATATAACAATACGCATAGTAAGAACCCCTCAAATGAGGTAAAGTCAATCAACCACAAGTCTCATAACCGCATCTTAAAAAATATTAAAGTTCAAAATCGGTCGTTTTTGACCGAAGACAACAGCAGGGTTAAAGGGGTTTTACCCAAGAACAAAGTTAAATTCTATAGTCAACTTTAATCAATAGATCTTGGAGTAATAATAATTTCCACAATTGGATGTGTTTAATAATAATGTTCCTGTGCTGAGATAATCTTATATATGTGTCCCTGCTATGTACTGTGTAATGGATGTGTCTTACTGTACAGGGACAGGGTCTGATCATACCACATCTCCAGGGGCCGGGGTGGACGAAGAAGAGTATACAGATATTACAGGATCATAGATTCTTTCTTTGACGTAAAACATTTCTCTGCCTGTTTTTATAAAATGATGTGGGTGGTTAGGGGGGGTGGGGAGCAGGGCATATGCAATTTGTATTTAAAGCTGCTTGAGTAGCCGGCAAGCGACACTGAATTCTCCAGAGCGTACAAGAGAATAGGATAAAATACAGTCATGAAAAAGTTACTGATCCTGAAAGAACTGCTTGAGCCCCATTTAAACATACAATTGGTATTATACTTGAAAAACCCCTGACAGATTCCTTTTAATCCTAGAAAACGCTGTCCAGACCTATTGACGAAGAGAGTCTGATATATTCATGATATGGACACGGCCCCAGTCTCTCCTCTGCTGATTTCAAATATACAATAGTTGCACTCGACATAGACTTATTTCACAATAGATAAAACTGAAAAATGAAAAAGTAGAGATACTTGGTATTATGGAAATGGCCAAATCGATAATTCACCTAGTTGCCACGTTGCGGCGATCTCTGTTAACTGGGTCCTAACACTAATGAAACTGCCTGATGTCTGTCTGGGCTTTTCCTCATCGGCTGATACCAGAGAACAATGGATTTGCAGTCTTATAACTAAAGACAGGTGCTTTGAATATATAATTGGTGCCTTGGGAAAAGAGGTTAACCCCTTAGGCGTGCTAGAGACTGATACCAGAGGGCAATAGCGCATCTCTCACAACTAGAGTGAGGAAAGGTGCTAGCAAACGGGTGTTGAACCCATGTCATACACATACACATTATAATGCTGCACTCAGTCCTGTCTATGAAGGTGCTAACTAAACACAATTCTATTTCAAATATACAATAGTTGCACTCGACATAGACTTATTTCACAATAGAGAAAACTGAAAAAAGAAAAAGTAGAGATACTTGGTATTATGGAAATGGCCAAATCGATAATTCTCCTCTGCTGATTGCTTCCAGTTACTGTACAAAGGAAGCAATCTACAATCAGCAGCAAGCGGCAGGTGGGAGTGTGCATATCATTAATACATACGACTCATCTTCCCCAAAGCTGGAACCTGATCAGGATAATTTATAAGCCATTGTCTAACGTTTTCTTGGACACTAAATTCCTGTCCGGTCCTGCAGTCTCTCCATACTCGATTGGCCATAATGATACTTGATGGGTTAATCAATGGCTACAAGGATGTGGGCACCCGTCACTATGAAGGTCACATCAGAGAGCTCACACGAAGGAACGGCGGCGTGCAATGGCTTTAAGTTCTTGGAAATTAAGTGCATCCATACATAAAGAATAACGAGCAGGCAACAATAGTGACTGTACACAGGAACGCCGTGCAGAACATCTGCTCCACAAAGCTCTGCTGCGCCGTACCTGGCTCTGCAGTGTTTGTGCAAGATTTAACCAATTGCATTTTAATAATTAACCCATTAACCTGTTGATGACCTCAAAAGGCCATAAAAACACAGTATCCGGAACTCAAAAGATCATGTTTGTCACTGAACTGTGAAGTCACCTGTACAAATCCGCATGTACAGGAAAAGACTGCAGAGAACTTAATATTTAATGAGACTTTCCTCAGCGAGCCGCCTGTCAATGTGGGCAAGAGCGGAGGCTGGGCTAGTGGACAGTAAAGATCTGAATTCAGCCACGTTAAAGATAACGCAATAAATAATAATAATGTATTTTAATAAAAATGTCAACCTTTTAACACAATGTTGTAAATAAATCCAAAATACAGAGCACAATAATTTATTAATCTATCTTTATACATGCAGCTAGAAATGACCCAAAGACTGATATAAACAAAGAGAATTTTGTTTACGTACCGTAAATTCTTTTTTCTTTAATCATCAATGGGAGACCCAGACAATGGGGTTTAGGGCTCTGCCCTCCGGAGGTCACACTAGGTACTACAAGTTTGTAGACACCGCCTCCTCCGCTTATAAACCCCCACCGTAGGAGACATCCTCAGTTTAGTCCATAAGCTGCGAGGAGAAAATAAACCACACCCGAAACATCGGGAAGAATGCCGTGCACAGACGGTGTAACAACCCGGAAAACACTGTCTCAACAGAGAACAGATCAAATGCAAAACATGCAACGGAACAACTGGGTGGGTGCTGGGTCTCCCATTGATGATTAAAGAAAAAAGAATTTACGGTACGTAAACAAAATTCTCTTTTTTCTGGTCATCATAATGGGAGACCCAGACAATGGGGATGTCCTAAAGCAATACCCCAGGGCGGGAAGAGTTCCTCAACAAGACGGATAACACATGGTTCCCTTTAAAGGTGGGCAACCGCCGCCTGGAGAACCCGCCTGCCCAAACTCGCATCCGCAGAGGCATGGGCATGCACCATATAGTGCTTAGAGAAAGTGTGCAGGCTGGACCAAGTGGCCGCCTGACACACCTGTAGAGCAGACGCTCTATGTCGCAAGGCCCAGGAGGCACCTACAGCTCTAGTAGAGTGTGCCTTCAAACCCACCGGGAGAGGCAAACCAGAAGACCGGTAAGCCTCCTGAATGGGAGCCTTGATCCATCTGGCCAAGGTCGACTTCGAAGCCGCGGACCCCTTACAGCGACCCATCGCGAGGACAAATAAGGAATCCGAACTCCTAAAGGAGGCGGTCCTGGACACATAAATGCGTACAGCCCTCACGAGATCCAGAGTATGGAGGTCGCGCTCAACCTGATGAACGGGAGCGGGGCAAAATGATGGGAGAACAATCTCCTGGTTTAGGTGAAACGTTGAAACCACCTTCGGCAAGAATTCTGGCCGTGGGCGCAACACCACCTTGTCTTGGTGAACCACCAGAAAGGGTGACTTGCACGAAAGTGCAGCCAATTCTGAGACCCTTCTCAGAGACGTAATTGCCACCAGAAAGACCACTTTCTGGGACAGACGAGAGAGAGAGATGTCTCTCAGTGGCTCAAACGGCGGTTTCTGCAGAGCCGCCAGGACCATGTTGAGGTCCCAAGGGTCCAGAGGTCGCCTGTAAGGCGGAACCACCCGAGATACCCCCTGCAGAAATTGACGGACCTTCGGGAGGAGCGCCAAGCGCCTGTCAAACAGCACTGAAAGTGCTGATACTTGACCTTTTGAGAATGCAGTGAAGTGCAAGCAAAGCGTGATCCTCCGAGCACACTAAGTTTAAAACTGAGGATGTCTCCTACGGTGGGGGTTTATAAGCGGAGGAGGCGGTGTCTACAAACTTGTAGTACCTAGTGTGACCTCCGGAGGGCAGAGCCCTAAACCCCATTGTCTGGGTCTCCCATTATGATGACCAGAAAATTAATTTTCCTTGCCCACGGCTACCACTAGAGGGAGCTTCACTGCATACAGATTTACTATTGTGCTCAATGTATAAGTAGTAGATATTTGGCTCCCTCTAGTGGTGGCTGTAGACATGCACATTTTTATCATAAACTCATATTTTTTTTTAATCTAATAAAAGTCCCTGAACTTGTGGATGCACTGAATAAGTAATAATAGACGAGAATTTGTATTTAAGTAATATTCAAGCAATAATAATTCTTATTTATGCGGCGTGAAACATAGTTCGCAGCACAGGGCTCGACGTCGAGAGAGAGCGGAGACGGGGCGAGAGAGAGAGAAGGAAAAGAACGGGCAGGGCGAGAGGAGAGAGAAGGAAAGAACGAGACGGGGCGAGAGAGAAGAGAGAGGAAAGGAACGAGAGGGGGGGCAGAGGAGGAAGAGACGGGAGAGGAAGAGAAGAAAGAGACGGGGCAAGAGAGAGAGAAGGAAAGAACGAGACGGGGCAAGAGAGAGAGAAGGAAAGAACGAGACGGGGCAAGAGAGAGAGAAGGAAAGAACGAGACGGGGCAAGAGAGAGAGAAGGAAAGAACGAGACGGGGCAAGAGAGAGAGAAGGAAAGAACGAGACGGGGCAAAAGAGAGGAGGAGGAAGAGAGAGAAGAAAGAACGAGACGGGGCAAAGAGAGAGAAGGAAAGAACGAGACGGGGCAAGAGAGAGGAGAAGGAAAGAACGAGACGGGCAAGAGAGAGAGAAGGAAAGAACGAGACGGGGCAAGAGAGAGAGAAGGAAAGAACGAGACGGGGCAAGAGAGAGAGAAGGAAAGAACGAGACGGGGCAGAGAGAGAGAGGAAGAAGAGAAAAGAACGAGACGGGGGGGCAAAGAGAGAGAGAAGGAAAGAACGAGACGGGGCAAGAGAGAGAGAAGGAAAGAACGAGACGGGGCAAGAGAGAGAGAAGGAAAGAACGAGACGGGGCAAGAGAGAGAGAAGGAAAGAACGAGACGGGGCAAGAGAGAGAGAAGGAAAGAACGAGACGGGGCAAGAGAGAGAGAAGGAAAGAACGAGACGGGGCAAGAGAGAGAGAAGGAAAGAACGAGACGGGGCAAGAGAGAGAGAAGGAAAGAACGAGACGGGGCAAGAGAGAGAGAAGGAAAGAACGAGACGGGGCAAGAGAGAGAGAAGGAAAGAACGAGACGGGGCAAGAGAGAGAGAAGGAAAGAACGAGACGGGGCAAGAGAGAGAGAAGGAAAGAACGAGACGGGGCAAGAGAGAGAGAAGGAAAGAACGAGACGGGCAAGAGAGAGAGAAGGAAAGAACGAGACGGGGCAAGAGAGAGAGAAGGAAAGAACGAGAGGGGCAAGAGAGAGAGAAGGAAAGAACGAGACGGGGCAAGAGAGAGAGAAGGAAAGAACGAGACGGGGCAAGAGAGAGAGAAGGAAAGAACGAGACGGGGCAAGAGAGAGAGAAGGAAAGAACGAGACGGGGCAAGAGAGAGAGAAGGAAAGAGCGAGACGGGGCAAGAGAGAGAAAGAGAGAGAAAGAGCGAGACCGGCTAAGAGAGAGAGAGAGAGAGAAAGAAAGAGTGAGAGGGGCAACAGAGAGAAAGAGCGAGTCAGGGCGAGGAGAGAGAGAAGGAAAGAACGAGACGGGGCAAGAGAGAGAGAAGGAAAGATCGAAACCGGCCAAGAGAGAGAGAAGGAAAGAGCGAGACCGGCCAAGAGAGAGAGAAGGAAAGAGCGAGACGGGGCGAGAGAGAGAGAAAGAGAGAGAAAGAGCAAGACCGGCCAGAGAGAGAGAGAGAAAGAGTGAGACGGGGCAACAGAGAGAAAGAGCGAGTCAGGGCGAGGAGAGACAAAGATGCAGACCTTATTCTGAGCTCAATAACACAGATCAGACATGACAGAATAGCTGCCTCATGCGGCCTGGGAGATAATCTGCGGATTAGTTGGGCTCACTGAGTGAATGGACTTTTTTGGGATTTTGCCATCAAAGTCAGAAGCCTTCACTGAAACCCATCAACACACACTAGAGGGTGAATAATGTGGTAAAGGAGCGCTGCTAACTGCAGTAACAAACACAAAAGCAAAAAATAAATAAACGTGAGAAACTTAGAAAGACAAAAAAAACAGCAAAAAAATTTCTAGGGAAAAAAAATAAAATTGTGTGTCGATCCAGCAACCATGTATGTTTTTAGAGTCAGTGCCCTTTGATGGCAGCAAGTCCGGCACATGATGGCGGAGGACATGAGCGCAGCATCCTATGCTTTACGTCATTAACAAAACACATAGCCACAAATTTTCAAAGCGCCGTCCTAAATAGAAGGGGTGTTGGGGGGCCAAGTCACAAAAGTTAGCAAAACTACTGCATGCTAACATTTCATATTCCATGTAAGTTATGCAAAACTGGAAAAGTAATTCCCTTAAAAATTTTAAGAAAATTCTCATGCAAACTGCACTACGAGATATGTTATTGTACATATACATAAATCGCAGGAGTTATGTTTATCTCCCTCCCGAAAAGTGGAATAAAAAAAACTAATACAAAAAAAAGCAAAGAATGGGTCAACTCATTTTGCTTTAAAAAAAAAAAAAAAAATCCCTCACCCAGCTCTGTTGATTGATGGAGAATAATAAAATATGTTTTTTTACGTAAATACACAGGGGGTAAAGTGGAATCATAAAGGGGGGGGGGGACTCACCGGTAATGAGTCCACCTGTCGGCTTCAGGCTGGTGAACTGCTGGTCGTGCTTGGCCCGCTCCTCCGTAGTGATCGCCCACATGTTCGGCCCTCCTGTAAGCAAAACACAAAGTTGTATGTAGTTCTGAAAAGAAGGTCGGGTTCTCACAGTAACACACCCGTATCCACTGCACACAGGAAGGTGCGACACTGCTGTCCCCCTCCCCCCCCCCCCCCCCCAAATCCATAGGCCCGCCAAGGTCTACAGGGGAAGTCACTCCGACTCTCAGATCATTTTTGCAACTTCCTGCTACAAAAGAACATTGATTCCAAGGTCCTCAAATAATTGTAAAACATTCTCAATGATTGTCTTGTACCTTTGTTTTTTTAATTAAATTGTCTCCTGTTCATTACTGTATTTCTAAAGAACAAGGTGTAATGCTTCATTCCAAGAAGACAAAGAAACTGGAGCAAGTCCAGAGACAAGAATGGTGACCGGTCTGCAAAATATGAGGAACAGTTACAGGATCTGAGAATGTTTAGCTTGCAAAAAAGAAGACAGAGGGGACTTACAAACATCTCAAGGGCTGTCACACTGTAGAGGGATCTGCTTTATTCTAGGGCTATCACACTGCAGAAAGATCAGCTTTATTCTAGGGCTGTCACACTAAAGAGGTATCAGATTTTTTTCTAGGCCTGTCACACTGTAGAGGGATCAGCTTTATTCTAGGGCTGTCACACTAAAGATGTACCAGATTTTTTTCTAGGGCTGTCACACTGTAGAGGGATCAGCTTCATTCTAGGGCTGTCGCACTAAAGAGGTATCAGATTTTTTTCTAGGGCTGTCACACTGTAGAGGGATCAACTTTATTCTCATTTGCACAAGGAATCACTAGAAACAAATGGGATGAACCTGAATGGGAGAAGACAGAATAGAAATTATAAAGAACTTATTGGCAGTGAGGGTGATCAACGCAGTGGAACAGGCGGCCATGAGAGGTGGTGAGTTCTCCTTCAATGGAAGTCTTCACACAGAAGCTGGACAGACATCGGTATGGGATGATTTAGTGAATCCTGCTTTGAGCAGAGGGTTCCAACTTTACCAATCTATCATTATATGGTAACATTGAAGTGAAATTAGACACTAAAGGTGGGTTTACACGTTTCAATATCGTTCCGATATCGCACTTCAATGGCGCGGGAACGCGCATTTAGTGCACGTTTCTCCCGCATCGCATCGGAGGTTTACACGTTGCGATTTCTGTATCCAACGTCCGTACGATGTCTACGCCACCCAACCTAGGAACGACCATTTAACATGGGAGTGAATGGGTGACGTTGAACATCACATCGTAGTTGGGCTGTCACACAGCACGATCCAGCTCCAATCTCCATTCAATATCGGAGCATTGAATAGCACGCTAATTCAATCCCCGATATCGCATTGACATCGTTCCTGCATCGTATTGGACGTTCACACCATACAACGCAGGAACGATATCGGCTCCAACGATCGAACCACGTGACTTTTCATTGAAATTGGACGCCGATATCGCAACGTGTAAACCCCCCCTTTACTGCCAGGTCTCTCTAGCAATAAGAAATGATCGCCAGAGGATGATCTTGTCAAAGGATCTACAATATATCACGCTCCTCTGGGTCTGTAATTTATTTACACCACCTTAAGATGGCATAATTTGTAGTTTTATTTTAGTATTTTGGTAGTGTTCCTTTGGAAGGAACTTTTTTCAATTGATTACAATATATAAGTGACTAGCTTTCCGTGATATATCTGGTAAATGGGTGCCATTATAGCCAACAGATATACAGATCATAGATAGATCTCTCTTGCTCTTGTTTTGTACGTGGAAAAACACAAAATTATCATGTATACGAAAAGCAGACGTCTGGATGAGTCCAAACAAACACGCATCTGTATACTGGTAGGTTGTAGAGCAAAAAGAAAAGGAAGTCAGTCATCTGGGCGTGGCCACAAGACTGAACAGTCACAGCTGTAATCCCGCCCACTGAACTGTGATTGACTCAGTTGTCAGTGTGTACATGTACCTAGGGGGAACAGATCTATAATATAATGCTGAACACAACCTTCTATCGAAAGCCAGGATGGCCAGTGCGTGCGCAGTGCTAAGCTCCTGCTGTAGTTGAATTCTTTAATAAAATGGCGTCGAGTCAGCACATGCGTATATCATAACCTACGGGTGCCATTTTATTGAAGACACAGTCTCTGTGAATACCAGCAGTCCCCAGTTATACAAGCACTGTCCAGTTTAGAACTAGCAACATGGAGGGACCCCAGGGTGCGTTTCGAGTTTTCAAATCACCGCTTATTCATGGGGCTAGTCATCCATTTATAGGCAACAGGACCTTAAATCCACCCCCCCCCCAAAAAAAAAAAAAAAATGGCCCCATGACCAAGTTACAGCCAATGGGAGCGAAATAAGCGGCGTGTGCGCACATGTCACATTCCCCCCCTTCCCCGGTGTCAAAGCTGCTGTGCAGGAGCAGACAGACGCCAGGACAGGTGCACTGGTTATTGATCCTGCGCACCTGAACAAATACATACCGTATTTTACTAACTATAAGGGTGCGTTCACACGCTCCGTATTTGTTGCATATTTTTGCGGGAGTGCTGTTGCAGTTTTTGTAGCAAAAACCAGGAGTGTAACAATCAGAGGAAAAACCTAAAGAAACCAGTGCTCCACTTTTGTATTTAATCACCCACTCCTGGTTTTAATCAGCCACTCCTAGTTTTGGCTACAAAAACTGCGAGAGCACTAGCGTAAAAATATGCAGCAAATACGCAGTGTGTGAACGCACCCCAAGACGCACTTTTGTTCCCCCAAACTTTGGGGAAAGTGGGAGTGCATCTTATAGTTTGAATGTACGGAGGGTAGGTGTAGGTGACATTGTGGGGCAGCCCTGGGGGACGTGTGCCATCATTAGGGGCCATTATTCAGCATAGGGAGACGTGTGGGGGCTATGAGGAACATTTACCCTTTATGATTTTTAAGACGGACACTGACATTATAAGACGGACCCCATTTAACATTAAAAATTATTTTTTTGTCTTTTCTTCACGAAATTTGGGGGTGCGTCTTCTACAGCGAAAAATACAGTTATATCTATTGGATTGTGTAATAAATTTTGTTACATTAAGCATTTAAGGCGCCACATTTTTTCTCCTTTGTGCTGTTAACATGTCAGTGTTTTCGCATAACAAGTGTAAACGGGTGTATTATTGATCAGTCATGGACTAAAATAGTCAATGTAATCTACAGGTTGGTAAATATCACAAGCAGCGTGTGATGCACAATGTAAGCTGTATCCATTTTTATTCTTGCTATAAACAAAACAGAGCACGAGAAGAAAAATAAACTGATGGTGAAGTGGATCAAACACTTAAAAATTTGCTCCATTATTTCTATGTAAGAAAAAAATGTCCATCTGTAAGCTGCTTTATTCAGCGTTTTTGCTGATGCAGCAGATTTTGCCGTATTACTATGTAACGGACGACTTTCGGCAACCATTTGTTTCTACGGGACTTGCACTAGGTGCGCAAGTACGGTTTTGCTGGATCCGGCACTTGTAGCACATCAAAAAAATCGCTACTAGCAGTTTTTTTTTGTGCTGCTGCAAGTGCCAGATTTGCCGTATCCAGCAAAACCGCACTTGTTGCACCTGACTGCAAGTCCCGTAGAGAACAAATGGGGTTTGCCGCAAGTCAGCTGTTACATGTGGCAAAATCTGCTGGATCTGCTGCATCAGCAAAAACGCTGATGTGAAGGTCCTTAAGATGGCTAGGAAGGTATGGATATGGGTATGGCCTCCAGGTGACGGATGAGATAGACACCACTGCTACATCTACATCGGCAGCTTCTCCTGCGCTCTAGACTCTATATAGGAGGGAAAAATGATTAAAGGAAACCTGACAACTCGCTTTTTGCCCCCTCATTGTTGAAAGGTGGGCACCCCGGTGGGTGATGAAAATTCATTCAGGAACGCGCTCCTGATTTCAGATTCACGCCTCCTCCTTCCGGGTTTGACGCGCCGGCCACATGTCATTTCCGGACTGGTGCATTGTGGCAGATTATCGGATGCACAGGCAGTCTTTGGAGTGCACAGTCCGTAAACTGGCCTATACGCCAATACAACCCCACACTACGCAGAACTGAAAATGATGCGTGGCTGGCGCATCATACATGGAAGGAGGAGCCAGGAATCTGAAATCAGGAGCGCGTTCCTGAATGAATTATCACCACCCACCGGGGCGCCCACCTCAACAATGAGGGGTGAGAATGGAGCTGTGGAGAATGCCCAGGCTGACTACACACAGTACTCAAGAAGACTAATTAGCATAAGGAGACGTAAGTAACAAACTCATTTTTTGCAACCATTACAGGTCACATTTAGATCAGACAAGGATGGTTAGGTATGTGCTAGGAAGCTGCAGGTGCAGATAGTGATAGGTTTGGGGCCATAAAGTAGGCGACAGGTTCCCTTTAAAGAGCATAACCTGATTTATGCCCCGGGCTCATGGGCTTTTCTGAGCAATGTGTGACTTCTATTACCCCATGATGACTGTGCCACCATGGTGCCCGCTGGTTGTATGCTGGTAGCACAGTCTGGTAAATCTCCTATCAATAATCAGTCATTTCCTAAATCACATCAGTGATGTCATCTCGCAGATATAGCAGAGCTAAATATGTCTGTGTCTGGCTGCTTCTTTTGTGCTCTGTGCCAACACCTGTGGAAACCTATAAGATAAAAGGATGTTTTCATATGCCAAGTTCAGCTCTGCTCCATACTAGAGGTTCATTTACCCAGCACCTAAAAAAACAGTTGCAGGTGCAGCTGGGTCATCCAGAGTAACACACAGCCAACAGCAGGAAAGGAGATCTGACGGGTCACCAGCGAACAGGAACCACTCAGATCAGGAGGACATGAATCAGCTTCTACAGAAGAGAAGGGAACCGGACAGTCATCCAGGGCGCACAAACCGCGGCAGCGGGAATTAGAGACTGGCTCTGAATTAAGAGTGCAGCTCTGGAGTATAATATAGGATATAACTCAGGATCAGTAATGTAATGTATGTACACAGTGACTGCACCAGCAGATTACATTTTGTTTTATACTCCAAAAATGCACTCACTATCCTGCTGGTGCAGTAACTGTGTACATACATTACATTACTGATCCTGTACTGATCCTGAGTTACATCTTGTATTATACTCCAGAGCTGCACTCACTATTCTGCTGGTGGAGTCACTGTGTACATACATTACATTACTGATCCGAGTTACCTCCTGTATATTATACCCAGAGCTGCACTCACTATTCTCCTGGTGCAGTCACTGTGTACATACATTACATTACTGATCCTGTACTGATCCTGAGTTACCTCTTGTATTATACTCCAGAGCTGCACTTACTATCCTGCTGGTGCAGTCACTGTGTACATACATTACTGATCCTTTACTGATCCTGAGTTACCTCTTGTATTATACTCCAGAGCTGCACTCACTATCCTGCTGCTGCAGTCACGGTGTACATACGTTACATTGCTTATTTTGGATGCAAAGCAGCAAATAACTAAAACCTTATGAACATGCAAAAAGACATAAGTAAAGCAGTTTTGCAGGAAGATGAAGCACAAAATCTAGCTCTGCTCCATCTAGGAACCATCACAAATAAAGATGACAGTGATTTAGAAAAGAATTAAAAAAAAAAATTAAAACATTGTCACAAACATCCCACAGCAGATAGTGTTATATCCCCATAGTGTGGAGACGTACTCACCGTTCAGGGCCGTGGGAAAGTGAGGCATGGCGTTCCGCAGCATGTCTTGTTAACTCCAGGCCATCTGCAAACACAACACACAAACACCGTCCTTGTTAATAATGCTGGAGAGCGTGGGCCCCGCTGCGCACACACAACGCTGCTTCATAATGACCGGCGGGGAGACAATGGTGGGGCTGACGGTGGTACATGAATGGGGGGTGGGAGAGGTCACTGTATATGAGGAGGGCGGACGAGGCACCCACTTCTGTACCCTGCCTGTCTGGAGATGAATCAGGGGCACCGGATGACAGTAAAAGGCGCTGGCACAGGCTTCATTCTGGGCGGCTGCACATTGACTGCTAATGGACACGGAAATGTTCAGAAAGGGGGGAGAACTCAACATAAAAGAAGGAACAAATCCCCGAAACAACAGAGACCAAACTACATCAACACGAGCCTGCTACCTAACGACCAGAGGATTTTCATTATTATTTTACTTTGACTGTTTGAGGTTTCAGGAGAGGGGTAAGGGATCCATCAAGTATCTATTTTTTTTTTTTTATATGTGTCATTTGTTAATTTTTCACAATTATCTGCAAAGACAAATTAACAAATGTCCACATTTGATTTGTGTCACCAATGACCGTCAACACTTCAATGGAGAAACTACACTAAACTAACAAGCAGATGTCAGTCATTGCTATCTGTATCTTACCATACAATAATACAATTTCCTTTGGGATCGATAAGGTGCATCTTACTGATCAAGGAGGGGAAGCAAAGATTTGTTCTTTTTCTTTAGAAGGTAAAAACAGATGCAACAAGATTTGTAAAAAAAACAGACACAAAACATAAATGGATCAAGAACGATGAGAAAAAACACAAACCTGAGGGGTTCTCCGTTAACTCATTTTGCAGCTTGCAAAACAAAAGAGTAACACAGACATTCGTGAAGGGGAATAGTGTGGCATTTTTAATGAAACATGATTTGAAAAATGAATCAGGGCTGTGGAGTCGGATTCAGGGAGGTTGAGGAGTCAGATGTTTGGCTTATTGACTTCACCCATGGTTATGGAGTTGGTGTCCATTTTAGTAGAGTCTATGGTATGAAAATGTGATTGGGAGGCACAGTACACGTGATCCACCAGTCACATGCTTAGGGAACAATTGTATAGAAAAAGAATAGAAAGCATGTATACAGACCGGGATCTGGGATTTATAGAAAAAAGACTCATGTAAGTAGTCAAAAAGATTTATTTATTGTTCATATATACAAAAACAGGAAACAAACGTGCAGTTAAAACACCATTAAAAGGTGGAAAGCCACCGACAAACTATGGCCTTGTAGTAAATATCATAATAGACCAAACATGGTACTACAGCAGTGTTCAATACTTAATATAAAAGGATGATGAAAAGAACTCTGGTAATAGAATGGCAGACTTTGTCACAGAAGAAACACAAGTTGACCCATCAAAGGAGTGTACAATACAGACAATGTACTACTGATATCACACATGGAAAGGGTCAGATATGAACACCTGTTAAATAAAGGTTGGAACAGGAGAATGGAGAAAGGGAACTAACCAAACCTCTAAGGCTGGCTTCACACTTGCAGATGCATCTGCAGCGTTTTGCAGATGCATCTGCAAGTATCAGCATGCAGACCACGGCCGTGGTGTGAATGCTCTCATTGATTCCTATATGTGAGCCGTAAGCAGGCGTATGCCTGCTTACAGATCACACTCTCCCGCCCGCACTATGGACGCGAGATGTTGCGTCCAAGGTGCGGGGCGGGAGTGTGTGATCTGTCAGCAGGCATACGCCTGCTTACGGCTCACATATAGGAATCAATGAGAGCATTCAGACCGCGGTGCGCCCTATTATAAACATAGGGACCGCGGTCTGCATGCTGATACTTGCAGATGCATCTGCAAAACGCTGCAGATGCATCTGCAAGTGTGAAGGCAGCCTAAGTTCCTATAAAGGGAGGACATAGATTAAACATAAAGTCCTCAGTTACCATATGTTCAAAAAGTGGTGTCACTTGATTATAGACTCCCCTATCAATAGGGAGAGACAAAGCTAGCCAGTACTTATGTATTGCTATGTTGAACCAGCAAACCCTAAGGAAAAAGGAGAATAAAAGATAAATAGTCGGACTCCAAGTGCACCATTAAGTGTCACCATGTCCAAATGCAATTACCAGAGGTGTCATCATCCAAGAAGGCAAGGCACATAGCACGCTCGACACCCGACGCGTGTCGCCGCCTAACAGACGGCTTCCTATGGGGGAGAGCCTGTTTGTTACCAGTTGTGATTAGGTTTTTATAATGTGAAGTAAGTAAGCCCACCTGCAAATCGTTCCCGGATTACAGCCGCAATTCCGGAAACGAAGGGGCGGGACTGAAGTGGCGTGATGACGCCTAATCTCGCGTCCTTTCGCTACAAAGAAGCCCTGTTGTATATACCGTCGCCAAGCGACGAGACGCATGCGCAGACCGGCCGGTCATAGAGTTTTAGTGCGCATGCGCACTGCATTAGAGGAGTTAATACAGGGGAGCAAACAAGCTCCGGGCGGAGGGAAGGGACAGACGGGGAAGCGCCGTGAGTGTATTATAGCAGCATAGCAGCACAGTTCACTCACTCTGCATCCGTCTTACAGGAATTGTTAGGGAAGCTGAATGAGTCAAATGTAAAGGCAAAGGGAAGGTTATCAAACTTCTCTCTGTGAACCTATACCAGAGAGGAGAAAACATTTCTCTATATGCATGTACAATAGAGTTGATTAATCTCCATTTACTGAGAATCTCGTATCAGCATGCAGCCTAATGAAAAAAAGGGGGTTAAACATCAGACATACATATAAAGATTATTATTATCTGGAGAGGATTACTATCAGGAGAATGGATAAGAAGAGGGGAAAATTGTATTGGAGCTTTTTAACAAGAATATTCCATGGGCTCCGGACATGATGAATAAAGCCTCATACATCCCTAAAAAAAGAACATTGATTAAGGACATCAATGGATCCATAGAACAGAATGAACAAGTTTATGAGAGGAATAAGGTTGCAAAATACATCCGAGGTATATCCGAGTTGACGAGTGTATCCAAAACCAAGTCAGTAATTGTGAAGAGACCTTTCTTGTGGACAGCACCAATCCGGGGAATTCAGATAATACGGACATCGTAAGAAGGAGGCATTGATTGCCGATCTAAGTCATCAGTATCTGTGGAGGAGATAACACGGTGTAAAGCACAAAGCAAAGAGGGTCCATGGCCACTACCGAACAATATACATAGAGTAGAATCAGATTTCATTTCTTATAGAAGCCATTGAAGAGCATTTCCTCGTTCAAGCCGTTAGGTGACAAACTCTGTAAGTCATATATCCAGCGAGTCTCTTTTCTGAGAAGCTCGTCGGTCATATGCGATTTCCGGATGGAGCCATAAGCTCTGTCAACCACAATGATTTTTAAGCCCTTAGGTGAACCATGATGGCAAGCATGAAAGTGTTTTGCTACCGATGAGATGGGTTTGCCACTCCTTAAATGTGATTCCACACACAAGATGTTGGACACATGATTTTGGACCCTCTTTCTGAGTTCCTGGGTGGTCTCGCTGACATAAACTTTCGGACAGACACAACATAACACATAAATGACGTTGCGTGTACGACAGTTGGCATAGTATTTGGTGATGATATGTCCCGGATGGGCTGTAGGAGGAGAAACAGGTGTATAAGTGGACGCACAGAGACAATCCCAGGCCCTTTAGGCCTAATAAACCTAATAAGCCAAACAAGCCGAATAGACCACATGGGCCTCCTCGATCAGGAAAGCGACCAAAAAACTCTGCGAGACCCTTTGAGGAGAGAGAGGATTCTACCTCAGCTACCTCGGCACAATCCACCTCCTCTACTGGAGAAGATTTTTTATCCGGGGAGGAGCTAGAGCTCGACCATCCACCAGGAGGGGGAGGCGCAAGTCCTCCAAACCTCCGCAACCGGAATCCGAGAACAGGCAAATGGTCTCCACTACTACCATTGGGAGCCAGACAGGGAAGGAGATGGTGACAGGAGCCACCAGAAACACGGATGTAAGTACGAATCTTCAAATCATCAATCTGTCAAACTATCAGTTGTCGGAGCCCGAACAACTATTACTTAAAAAAGGCTTATCGTTTTCACCCATGAGGCAACTAGATAAATTTGAACTAACAAAAGATATCTACCTTTTTTGCAGGCAACTGACTTTCAAATTGATGTACAATCGTCCATCCGTTATTGATTCTCTACCGATCCAAGATAGGGCCGTTTTTCAGAATCTACTGGAATTAGCCGAGGAACAGGATCTTACAGGTATGACACCTAAAAAGAAACCCTTCACTGGAAGGGCTCCCTCTCAAGCCACACCCCCCTTTTCGCTATTTCCACAAGTACAGCTCTTTTATGACATAATGTCAAAAGAAATTAGGAATCTAAAAACTAACAACCTTAAAGGTAATAACCTCTCACGGGATGAGCGTATTGCTCTCAAAAATCTTAAAGAACATAAAGATTTCCTAATAAAGGAAGCGGATAAGGGGGGTAATATTGTACTGTGGCCCATCAATCTTTATCTAGAAGAGGTAAGAAGACAACTGAACGACAAGTCTTGTTATTTAAAATTACCGTCAGATCCGACTGACGTTTTTAAACGCAAATTAGACAATTTAGTCTTTCGAGGCCTTGACTTGGGCATTATTAACAAAAGGGAAAAGGAGTTTCTAATTAACAAACACCCTACGGTCCCCACTTTGTACATGTTACCTAAAGTACACAAGTCCATAACAAACCCGCCGGGAAGACCTATTGTTGCCGGCATCGGTGGCCTATTTGAAAAACCTTGCACGTACGTAGATTTTTATCTTCAAACGTACGTACTTTCCCTCCAGTCCTATGTCAGGGACTCTTCACATCTTATTTGCCAACTGAATGAAGTAAGCTTCACCCAAAATGCGCTAATGATTACGATGGATGTGGAAAGCTTATACACATCCATCGGACATGATTTGGGCATTAAAGCTGTTTCTTATTTCCTAGACAAACAGACGACAGGGAATCGTATGCATGATTCTTTTCTCATGGATCTTCTCCGGATGATTCTGGACAACAGCTACTTCACCTTTGATAGAGCCTTTTATAGGCAAGTATCCGGTACCGCGATGGGTGCGAAATGCGCACCATCCTACGCCAATTTGTTTTTGGGATGGTGGGAGGCCATCTGCGTTCGCACCCATCCGGATTTTGCTAACTGTGTGCATTATTGGTATAGATTCATAGATGATATTCTATTCTTTTGGACAGGCACCTTGGATGATTGCCTTCACTTCATTCGGACACTCAATTCTAACAATCTTAACATCAGATTAACGTCACACCACTCATGGACTGAGGTGGTCTTTCTGGATCTGAGAATTCAACAGGAGGAAGGTAAGCTTTTTACTTCCCTGTACAGAAAAGAGACAGCAACAAACAGCTTGCTCCATTATCAGAGTTTTCACCCTCAACATATGAGGAACGCGATCCCGAAAGGCCAATTCTTTCGTTTGAAAAGAAATTGTTCCAATGAGGCTACCTTTCAAAAAGAGGCTCGAGATCTAACATCGAGGTTTAAAAAGAGGGGTTACCCACAAAAAGTAATATCAGGTGCCTTTCAAACCACCATGGCAACAGAGTCTACTCAGGACGAAACAGCGAATGGCTCCAGAATTCCTGAGTATAATCACGACATACAATAATTATTGGGGGGACGTGTATGGCACACTTGACCGGAATTGGTCAATATTATGCAGTGACCCCAAAATTGAACAACTGATTGGCCCAAGACCTCGTCTGGTAGCCAAACGAGCTAAGAATTTAAAAGACTCACTGTCGACAAGCCATTTCAGCAGACCGACTATACCCCTGGGGAGAGGTACCAAATTGATTGGTACCTTTCCTTGTGGCGACTGCTCGGTCTGCCAATACATGGTGGCCTCTAATCAACTGGAGTTGACAGCCCATCCGGGACATATCATCACCAAATACTATGCCAACTGTCGTACACGCAACGTCATTTATGTGTTATGTTGTGTCTGTCCGAAAGTTTATGTCGGCGAGACCACCCAGGAACTCAGAAAGAGGGTCCAAAATCATGTGTCCAACATCTTGTGTGTGGAATCACATTTAAGGAGTGGCAAACCCATCTCATCGGTAGCAAAACACTTTCATGCTTGCCATCATGGTTCACCTAAGGGCTTAAAAATCATTGTGGTTGACAGAGCTTATGGCTCCATCCGGAAATCGCATATGACCGACGAGCTTCTCAGAAAAGAGACTCGCTGGATATATGACTTACAGAGTTTGTCACCTAACGGCTTGAACGAGGAAATGCTCTTCAATGGCTTCTATAAGAAATGAAATCTGATTCTACTCTATGTATATTGTTCGGTAGTGGCCATGGACCCTCTTTGCTTTGTGCTTTACACCGTGTTATCTCCTCCACAGATACTGATGACTTAGATCGGCAATCAATGCCTCCTTCTTACGATGTCCGTATTATCTGAATTCCCCGGATTGGTGCTGTCCACAAGAAAGGTCTCTTCACAATTACTGACTTGGTTTTGGATACACTCGTCAACTCGGATATACCTCGGATGTATTTTGCAACCTTATTCCTCTCATAAACTTGTTCATTCTGTTCTATGGATCCATTGATGTCCTTAATCAATGTTCTTTTTTTAGGGATGTATGAGGCTTTATTCATCATGTCCGGAGCCCATGGAATATTCTTGTTAAAAAGCTCCAATACAATTTTCCCCTCTTCTTATCCATTCTCCTGATAGTAATCCTCTCCAGATAATAATAATCTTTATATGTATGTCTGATGTTTAACCCCCTTTTTTTCATTAGGCTGCATGCTGATACGAGATTCTCAGTAAATGGAGATTAATCAACTCTATTGTACATGCATATAGAGAAATGTTTTCTCCTCTCTGGTATAGGTTCACAGAGAGAAGTTTGATAACCTTCCCTTTGCCTTTACATTTGACTCATTCAGCTTCCCTAACAATTCCTGTAAGACGGATGCAGAGTGAGTGAACTGTCATGCTATGCTGCTATAATACACTCACGGCGCTTCCCCGTCTGTCCCTTCCCTCCGCCCGGAGCTTGTTTGCTCCCCTGTATTAACTCCTCTAATGCAGTGCGCATGCGCACTAAAACTCTATGACCGGCCGGTCTGCGCATGCGTCTCGTCGCTTGGCGACGGTATATACAACAGGGCTTCTTTGTAGCGAAAGGACGCGAGATTAGGCGTCATCACGCCACTTCAGTCCCGCCCCTTCGTTTCCGGAATTGCGGCTGTAATCCGGGAACGATTTGCAGGTGGGCTTACTTACTTCACATTATAGAAACCTAATCACAACTGGTAACAAACAGGCTCTCCCCCATAGGAAGCCGTCTGTTAGGCGGCGACACGCGTCGGGTGTCGAGCGTGCTATGTGCCTTGCCTTCTTGGATGATGACACCTCTGGTAATTGCATTTGGACATGGTGACACTTAATGGTGCACTTGGAGTCCGACTATTTATCTTTTATTCTCCTTTTTCCTTAGGGTTTGCTGGTTCAACATAGCAATACATAAGTACTGGCTAGCTTTGTCTCTCCCTATTGATAGGGGAGTCTATAATCAAGTGACACCACTTTTTGAACATATGGTAACTGAGGACTTTATGTTTAATCTATGTCCTCCCTTTATAGGAACTTAGAGGTTTGGTTAGTTCCCTTTCTCCATTCTCCTGTTCCAACCTTTATTTAACAGGTGTTCATATCTGACCCTTTCCATGTGTGATATCAGTAGTACATTGTCTGTATTGTACACTCCTTTGATGGGTCAACTTGTGTTTCTTCTGTGACAAAGTCTGCCATTCTATTACCAGAGTTCTTTTCATCATCCTTTTATATTAAGTATTGAACACTGCTGTAGTACCATGTTTGGTCTATTATGATATTTACTACAAGGCCATAGTTTGTCGGTGGCTTTCCACCTTTTAATGGTGTTTTAACTGCACGTTTGTTTCCTGTTTTTGTATATATGAACAATAAATAAATCTTTTTGACTACTTACATGAGTCTTTTTTCTATAAATCCCAGATCCCGGTCTGTATACATGCTTTCTATTCTTTTTCTATACATTTTAGTAGAGTCGGATTCAGGGAAATTGAAGAGTCAGAGTCGGATTTTTGTCTTACAGACTCTACAGACCTGTGCATTTTTAACCTAAATTATTCTGATAAATTTTGACCTGATGACAGATAGGTCCACTTTAGGGTACCGTCACACCAGGGCACCTCGCCAGAGATATCGCCGATGGCGCTCGGGAGCGCGCACGTTTTTGGCGCCCTGCCAGCATTGCCGTTCCGTGTTTACACACGGCAATACCTCCGTCAACGCACCAGCGATGTTACAGGCGCCATAGCTGCTGGGGTGTCCACAAACTCCAGCGGTGATGCTGTAACATAGGAGCTTATGGCTCCCATCGCCTGTAACATCGGCGATCGCCATGTTACATGGGGCGATGTGTACACATCGCCCCAGAGTGCTCGCCTGGTTTCAGAGCAGTGCTGGGAAACCAGGCGACCACTCAGAGGCGATATTTCGCCTCATTATCGCCCATTTACACTAGGTGACGCAGTGGCGCTGTCACCGGCGATAGGCCACACCCCTGCGTCGCCTATGTACAGTTGTGGCCAAAAGTACTGACACCCCTGCAATTCTGTCAGATAATACTCAGTTTCTTCCTGAAAATGATTGCAATCACAAATTGTTTCATATTATTATCTTCATTTAATTTGTCTTCAATGAAAAAACACAAAAAAGAATTGTTCTAAAGCCAATTTGGATATAATTCCACACCAAACATAAAAAAGGGGGTGGACAAAAGTATTGGCACTCTTAGGCCACTTTACACACAGATATCTGTGACCAACTTCTGAACAGATCTCTGGTTGCAGTGAAATCGTGGACACATTGCTCCATTTGTACACAGCCACAAAATGGAACAATGTGTCCATGATTTCACTGCAACCAGAGATCTGTTCAGAAGTTGGTCACAGATATCTGTGTGTGTAAAGAGGCCTTTAGAAAAATCATGTGATGCTTCTCTAATTTGTGTAATTAACAGCACATGTAACCTACCTGTGGCACCTAACAGGTGTTGGCAATAACTAAATCACACTTGCAGCCAGTTGACATGGATTAAAGTTGACTCAACCTCTGTCCTGTGTCCTTGTGTGTATCACATTGAGCATGGAGAAAAGAAAGAAGACCAAAGAACTGTCTGAAGACTTGAGAAACCAAATTGTGAGGAAGTATGAGCAATCTCAAGGCTACAAGTCCATCTCCAAAGACCTGAATGTTCCTGTGTCTACCGTGCGCAGTGTCATGAAGAAAAAGAGGCATTCAAAGAAAAGAACACGGTCCCTACAGTCAAACATGGCGGAGGTTCCCTGATGTTTTGGTATTGCTTTGCTGCCTCTGGCACTGGACTGCTTGACCGTGTGCATGGCATTATGAAGTCTGAAGACTACCAACAAATTTTGCAGCATAATGTAGGGCCCAGTGTGAGAAAGCTGGGTCTCCCTCAGAGGTCATGGGTCTTCCAGCAGGACAATGACCCAAAACACACTTCAAAAAGCACTAGAAAATGGTTTGAGAGAAAGCACTGGAGACTTTTAAGGTGTCCAGCAATGAGTCCAGACCTGAATCCCATAGAACACCTGTGGAGAGATCTAAAAATGGCAGTTTGGAGAAGGCAGCCTTCAGATATCAGGGACCTGGAGCAGTTTGCCAAAGAAGAATGGTCTAAAATTCCAGCAGAGCATTGTAAGAAACTCATTGATGGTTACCGGAAGCGGTTGATCGCAGTTATTTTGGCTAAAGGTTGTGCAACCAAGTATTAGGCTGAGGGTGCCAATACTTTTGTCCGGCCCATTTTTGGAGTTTTGTGTAAAATGATCAATGTTTTGCTTTTTGGTTCATTCTCTTTTGTGTTTTTTCATTGAAGACAATAGTATTGACAATAGACAATGAAGATAATAATACCAAAGAATTTGTGATTGCAATCATTTTCAGGAAGAAACTAAGTATTATCTGACAGAATTGCAGGGGTGTCAATACTTTTGGCCACAACTGTAATCGGCGGTGATTTGTCCTGGTGTGACGGTACCCTTAAAGAGTTTGTTCATTTTAGGGACCTGTCAGGCCACCGTACCCATTAGACTAAGATCTACACCTGCCAACACAAAAGTCAGCCCCTCACGACTGTGGCATAGGCGCAACAACAGAGTTAAAGGACACCCCTCCCACTTATAAACATCTGAATGTCATTGTCGCTACTGACTGACTTTTAAAGGGTTAAACGTCCATAATAATGGAAGGCACAGACACTGCAGGTAAATGTAGGAAGTCAGCTGTAAGTTAAGGCAGGATACTGGGTGAGCAAACCAGGTATGGGATCACATGAATGTAGCGGTAAGTCCATTTACAGGAACACCTTCCCAAATATGACGAACAATTACTTTTTATGACCAAGTTATTTCTTGAAGCCACATTGCTTTTAAATGCGCCAATGAAATCAGTCTTGGACTCCCCCCTTTTAGGCTACGTTTAGTCCATTTTTTTGTCCTCGATTGTGCTGCATTTTTTGCTGGATACAGGAGATGTAAAAAAAAGAAGAAAAAAACAAAATTGGATCATCCGTTTCCGATCTGTTTTTGGGTGCTGTATTTTTTTGACCCATAGATAATGGCTCCTATGGGAAAAAGAGGATCAGAAAAACGCCAAAGTGACATGCACTTTTCCAAAACGAGGCTCTCCAAAAGTGAAAAAACACATCACTTTCAATGTGCCCTGTCTGAATGGCAAAAATGAAAACCCATAGGCCATGCTGGGAGGTCATTTGAGTGATCAGTTTTCAGCAGCGCACTGTAAAACAATATTTAAAAAAATGGACAGTCTGAATGTAGCCTAATAGTATAGTCAACATTTCATATGTTCTCACAACCAATGGACGGAGCTACTTCAGTCCTATTAAGGAAAAAAATCCGCAAACGTTAGATGCTAGCAGTGTGTTTCTATGGACACCGGCTACTGGGCTCTTCTTTGCCGGCCTGAAATAGTCCCTGTATGACCAGACCTCACAATGTTGAAACTAGCCTATAGCACTTTTCTATAAACCCCCTATAAAGTGACCGCCCTCGGGTCTCCATCCAATTAGATCCAACATCTCTGACATTTTCCCACTCCACCAGCAGCTAAACACATAAAAAACAAACACAAACGTCCATATGCTCTGCATTAAATCAATCACAAATGTAAACCTAGTCATCTGACAAAACATATGTGTTACCGCACTCCTCCCTCCAGGCAACACCTTTATTTACTGACTCACTTTCTGTGTATGTCAGGACTGAAGAACAAACAAAGTAAAATATACAGAAAACAAACAACATATTTAGGAACAAATCAACTTACAGAGAATGAAAACCTGCAGAACATCTGATAATACCGTATAGTCAGATCTCCAAGAAACATGATCATATATTAATACTGCCCCCTATGTACAACAATATAACTACCA